>CAKALU010033124.1:28913-40915 GCA_916700995.1 Hozukius guyotensis | reverse complement strand
CTTTAATGCAAGTCAAGTCCTGGGGAGAATGTAATCTGCCCCACTTACTGTGTGTGTGTGTGTGTGTGTGTGTGTGTGTGTGTGTGTGGATCCATGCATCTGTTTCTGTGTAGTGTAAAGCACTTTTTCTCCGTTACTCCACTAATGAATTTAAATATGTTGAATCAGTTTTAAGAAGAAGGTGAGAGGTGAGAGGAGAACGTGTGTGAAGCGTCAGTTTGAACAGTTGAAGCAACAGTGTTTCTGTGTTTAGAGGCTCCAGCTGAGACGAGCTCCACGATGAGAAAAACACATTGCACACCTTTCAACCTCGCTCCCCTCATCCTCCGCCGAGACAAAGTTCACGCTCTCTTTTTGGTTTCCTGTGAATGTAAACAACTATTTCTTTAACCTCAGCATGTTAGCATGCTAAAGTTACCACTGTGCCTAAGTACAGCCTCACAGTGCTGTTAGCAGTGCTGTAGACTCTTAGTGTTGTTTTGAGCTTTCAAAGGAACACTTAGTAAAGTAGTTAGTAGTAGTAATTAGTTAAGTAAACATGTATTTACGTGTACAGAAAAAGATCAAAAATTGATGTTTCATTTTGATGTGTTTACGTCAGCTCACAGCCTGGAAAACAGGCGATATGGACTATTTGATTTGTTTTTATTTATTATGTTTTATATGTTTTATCAGTATAATTTATGAATCTTGTTGAAGACATTAAGGTGAAATCAGATTCTGATAATTATGTGAATTAGTTTTTCTTCATTTTTAGACACTTTGTTGTATTGTGCTACATACAGAATGGGATTCTGGTTTGTATTAATTTATGGTGTCACGCAAGTACATGTAAGCTGGGCATATCGGTTAGAATGACACAATGATAAAACATCATCATATGTTGTATAGCTTTTTTGAAAAATACACAGTAAGCAAAACCAAATTTTATTTTACACCTAAGCAGAGTCTATAAATCAATTTGAGGGTATCTGTGTGTGTGTGTGTGTGTGTGTTGAGAGAAAGTGTTGTGATTGATTATTTAGACATGTTGAGCGCCTCACCAACTCGCTTACAGCTCAGACGTTGGTCCACAAATACGAACCTGTGTGGTGTTTTGTTTGGTGTTTTTACCAATAATCCATGAAGAATCCTCTTCCTCCTCCTCCATTTCCTCTTCCTCCCAGGATGTCAGGGTCACATCAAAGGAAGAGCAGCAACCTTTGACCCCGTGACCCCAGTTTAGCAGCTTTACGAGCGAGCAGGGCGAGAATCCATTAGCTACAGCAACATCATCATCCACAACAATGACGAAGAAGAAGAAGTAGCAGATTTAAAATCAAGAAAAATTTGGTTAACTCTAAAAGCCACGATGTTAACGTCACAATTCCTTCCATTTAGGGATGGAAAATTACTATTAAATTGTGAATATTATTAATAATAGAAGGATAGAAGTAAACCAAATACAAATGATTACACCAAACATGACAACAGCATTTAGTGATTTGTTCTACATACAGTAACTCTTCTTTTTCTCGCATTATTACTATTTCAATGACACAATTATTTGGTACCTGAAAACCTGATGGGATTAGATTCCTTGTTTTCATAACTAATGAAAAATGACAGGGCAAACTGAATGGAGCTTAACATGCTGAGTGCCGTGTGTGCGAGTGCATTTCTGCTTGTAAATGGGGCTAACCTGCATTTAAAGCAGCCCTCGGCATTGCTCCCTGTTTTTGTCTTTTTCACAATGAGTAACTTATCTAAACCATCCCCTCTTCAGTGCTCAACTTCAGCCGCCTATTTATCCATTTTGGGTTGCGTGCAGCCCGTCGTTAGTATTCCAGTACACACCTCAACAAAGCCATTATCATAAAAACACACACATTCACATGCAGATGGATGGCTCTTAGCCTCTTAGCTCTGCAGCTAATGGCGCTAGCCACTTAATTAAGGTCACTTATGGACAAACTCTGTTAGCATGGGCACTAATAAGTACTGCCCAGACAATGGGATTGCGTGTGCGTGTGTGTGAGTGTGTGTATGGTAATGATATTGCTGTAAAGCCTGACCTGCAGTCTCCATTACCTCCAGCTTATTGAGTGGTTTGTTTTGCAGAGTGGCTCTTAGAGGTGGGTATCATTGAAATTTCCCCAGATGGACAACTGGACACTTTAGAAAATGCATCACAATACATTTTGAGCTGAAGTGTGTGTGTGTGGCCCAGTTAAGAGGCACCCAGAGACAGAAAAAAAAAAGATAAAGTATCTGCAGTTTTCTCACCAGAAACCCATGTGGAAACTGAATATCCGGCACGTCGTTAATTTATAGCCCCCTGCTTTCCTCCTCGTCTCCCTCAGTCCTTTTGCTCCTGTCCTCCCTTCCGGAGCCTCTCCTCAAGTTGCCTCATCTAAAAACAATTAGTTCCCCCAAGAAGACTGACTGACCGGTCGGGTTAGGGAGAGTGTGTGTGTGGCGGCGTCCCGCTGGGGGAGCGTAACGTTGCCCTCTAACGTCGCCAAACAGGATGCTTCCGAAGACCTGGTGACCTTTGACCTTCAGTGTTGAGGATGAGAGACGAGGGGAAGCAGAGGGGTGCGGGGGGGGGGGGGGTGCAGCTTAGTGAAGGATATGAGAAATCAGTCAGTACAGTATGTGTTTAAGTTTCAAAGTGGTTCAAGTGACATCCAGCAACTACCTGTAATGTCAGTGAATGTCATGTGGATTATTTATCCTTTAGGTAGCCTACATTTTCCTATAGTATCACACTTAAGTTGTATTGAGTCATTTTATTTTATGTTGTGTCATCTTATACAATTGTCATGAACGGATATTCCCATATATTAGGACACCTCGTCATGTATTTTCACTCACATACGATACCATATTGTCATCCTGGTACATAATGTTGTCATATCATGTCACATCCTACCTGGTCTTGTTATATGTTGTTGTACCACATCGTATTGAATCATACCATGTCATATTATATTGTATTTTTTCATATCATGCCTGACATAGTTTGTCATATATAAAATCGTATCATACTCATATAATTCTATATTATCAGCATGGTATCACACTGGAACGTATTGTTTTATATTTTACTCTTTACCCATATTTAATCATATCGTAGAGGAAACCCACGTTTCATTCATGTGTTAAGCAGCCATCTACTGAGAGACGTTGACTTATTGCTCCCCAGGTGAAAACAATTGATTATGTCCTCACAGGGACACTAAAGAACAGCTGTTTCTTTCTTTCTCCATAACCAATCCGTCTTTCACCCTCACTACCTCCGTCTTTTTCTCCTCTTTTTCTTTCCTGTCTTCCCCTCCCTCCTATCTGTTCTCTTCTCACTACATTCATACAGTTTATACATACAGTTTACTGTATATACATCCCCCATCATTTTTATCACCATATACTTCTTTCCTCAACTTTCATGGAAGGCCACCCTCTTTGCTCTTTCTCTCACAGCATTGTACGTGGTCTCATGATCAGGAAGCCAAAGTTCAGAGGTCAGATAAATAGTTGTCAGGAGGGCCTCATCCCGGGAGGGAAGGAGAGAGAGAGAGAGAGAGAGAGAGAGAGAGAGAGAGGATTGTTATTAGATGAGAAACTTGAAACTGGATTTTAAATTAGCGTTTTAGCTGAAGAGAACAAGAACTTGCCCCCCTTTCCCCTCTTTGTCTTCTCTTAACGGGCGGGTCCATTATTATTATTATTATTATTATTATTATTATTATTATTATCATTATTTTTTAATCATTTTATTATTTTATATCATTCTGTAGCTTCACAGTGGTGCTCCTATGTATTCATATTCAAACATTCAAATTTAGGTGTTTTAGCATCCAAATGCTATTTTCCCAAGCCCTTCTAAAAACCTTTTCCCACGTGACCTGACGTAGGTTTCTGCATGATGACGCTGCTACATGTACAGTATACTGTAAATACATCCTTATAGTCAGTGTATTAACGTCACATACAATAGATGGCGGTCGGCACGCACCCAGTTTGGAGAAGCAGACAGTAGCACCGGCACGGAAGCTAAGCAATGTACTGCTGTGTAGACGCCACGTTAGTTCGGATGCGAAAGATGACCACTAGTACGCACGCCTTGAAAAATCACATCACGAATTCCATCATTTGATAACCAATCATGTAGCGTGGTCAATCCTTCGCAAGCAAATCAAATGTCGAAGTCCATACTTTGACAGCCAATCATGCTCTGTAGTTCATCTTTCTGAATGCCAATCAAATGGCGAAGTCAATCGTTTTACATGTTTTGAACTTTCGTCGCTTTCTTTCGTCGTTGCCTTTCGTCGTTGTCTTTCGTCACTATGTTCTCTGTGGTTTTCGGGAAGTAAGGTAAAAACCTCTATGTTCTTGTGTGAATTTAATTAAATTTCAGTCTTATGAAACGGCTTGTGTTCATTTTGATCGCATAAATTTTAACATAAATGTCACCACCTCATATTATCGCAAAATTTGCAAGGCGGTAGACCAGCAACTCCGTGATCTACAAGGTAAAATTACTGTTTTTGTGAAAGGAGTCTAGTGGTTCTGAAGACGTAACGGCTGCAGTTCCCGGTCAGAAACGGCTGTCTGAAAATATTCTAAATGTAGTGTACATTTAAACTGATATTGATGTGTTTTTTTTTTAGGTGGCTAAAATGAGTTTTTCAGCTGCTTCCGTCCACAGCCGCTTTACCTCTTCGTGAGACAGCCCTCTCTGACGGGGAACTGAAGCCGTGACGTAGCTTTCGTCAAAACCACCAGACTCCATTCACAAAAACACTCATTTTACCCTTTCAGTTATTCCCAAACGAAGCACAGCTAATGTTGACTCAGCTAGTGTTCACATTATTTATAACCTTATTGATAAACTTACTTTGGTAACCTACGTCACTGCTTTTTGCTGAGTGGGTGTTTCCATTTGAAAAAAAAAGAACACAGATGGACCCGGCCTTTAAAGCAGCCTGCAGGTTTAATGCAGAATGTTTTTTTGTAAATGAGTCTGACTGAGAATCCAAAGGTAGATTTGCTCTACTATAGTTAAAGCCTCAGTTGAATTAGGACAGACGTGAAAATGTATAATAAATGAAAAAATGTTGCCTTACAATATATTTTTTCTGTATGCATATTGGAATTTCTTTGAAGCATGTAAGTATAATATCATTTAAAGTGGAAATTAGACTTTAGCGAGCATCTGAAAACACATTTATTTTATATTACCAATAAGCTTCACACGGTGGATTTCGGTGCATGATTCATTCTCCTGCTGAAGATTTTGCATTAACGAGGTTGTGCTGCAGATGAAATAGGTGGCCTCCCCTCACACACAAACTACATCAAACTGAGGCGGCAATCCCATTTCAGAAAGCCATGTGAAATAGATACGTCAACACAAAACGAACAGGGAGACAGAGAGAGAGAGAGAGAGAGATGGGGGTTGGAGGAAAAGGGGGAGATGGGTGGAAGGATAAAAGATGGATTAAGGTTGTGTTTCAGATTGGCAGGAGCGGTTTGTATGTGCTGCATGTGTGCATTTAATGTGTATGTGTTTAACAGTAAGCTGAGAGATGTGCGACTTTATTTGTTACAGTATTTTTCCTGCAGCCTGTCGTTCCCCATGTCGCAGAAGGAGAAAGCCTTCTTACCCAACATACTTATCTCTGTCTGTGTGTGTGTGTGTGTGTGTGTGTGTTTGTGTGTGTGCAAACCCCCTTACATGTGATAATGACAGCTGTAATGCCCGTCTGATATCTACTCAGCTCTGGGACTTCAGTTGCACGTTTGTATCTGTTTGTGTGTGTGTTCCTGTGTGTGTGTGTGTGTGTGTGTGTGTGTGTGTGTGTTTGTGTACAAGGACCTGAAACATGCACTTAGGATAGACACGCTTTAAACGCTCTTTGTGTGAACGCAGGATAATCTTTAACGTGTGTGTGTGTGTGTGTGTGTGTGTGTGTGTGTGCAGGGGGAAGACTGTGTGATATGACAGGTGTTGGGGATGAGATCTCCAATTATCACACTTTAATACCTTTTTTCCTGTTCACACATAATCACCTCAGCGTGGAGGGGCGGATCAGGAAGAAGAGAAAATCTCAGGAGGAGTCCAAAAAAAGAGTTTTTGTGAACCTGAATGTTTTTTTTTATCAGCGCTGAACTCCAATAAATGGACTATTGTAAATTTCAAAATAAAAGCTAGAATTCAAATAGTGGTCACTTCTCAAATAATATATAGTCAAACAAATAAAGGTCCCAATACACAACGTTTAGTTTAACTGTTTACCTTATATATTACCTTTTATTTCTATATTTTGCTGCTTTTAGGTTTTATTGTATGTAAAGCACTTTGTACATTTAGAAAAGTGCTACAAATAAAGTTTTTTATTATTATACAAAGAAAAAGTGGGAATACATAAATTGCTCATACCCATTATAATGTCTTGCATGGTATAGAAAACACGTATTTTTGTGTCTGTTAAAATCTTCTTAAAGGACACCTCCAACAAAAAAGTTAAACATTAAGAGCAACATGTATTAATGTGGTAACCATAGTAACAGAGGTTTTACTTGATGCAGTGAAAATAATAGACTCAGTTTAAGAGGCGGAAACATTTTTCTGCTTTGGTGGATTGTGGCGTTCTCCACCTCCTCCATGATTTTTTTTTAAATTTCAGGACACCCTGAGTGTATTATTTATTGCAATTTACACTTTTACAGCTTGATTTTCATCAGTATGATATCTTTTTTTTCCTAACAAATACAGTTTAATTCCCCTTTAACACTTACTCAAGATTTCCAGGGATGATGTCATGAGGGTTATCTTGACTTGGGCTTCAGTCTACATTTGGGGAGAGCCGGTACAAAAGTTAGGCTGGACAAAAGTAATGCAGGACAAAATTAACACGGGACGAGCGTAACACAGCGATTTTGTCCGTCCCCATATGAGTCTGATATGCCTAAATACGTCAGCATGCAACATGTACCAGAACTGCAAAATGTGCGTGGATACGTCATACCGTCGCTGTGTTTTACCTTCAAAGATGTTTTGGATCACGGAAGCGGTCATTTTTTTGAATGACAAGTTGTATTTATTGTTTCATGAGTCATAGTCATGATCATTTGACAGATTATTTAGTACTTTAACACATCCTGAAGTTTGACATGTCAGAGTTGTTGAGTAGTCAGGTACGACTGTCAGGAGTCATTTAAATTGTCTTTAATATTTATACTGTCTGAAAAACTTTCGATGAAATTTTATATTTTTTTATTAAGACAAAGCACATATTATGTTTGCAATCACATATTAATAAGGATACTGTCAGACATGTTTAATAAAAACAAGAATAATACAAAGAATTCAAGTTTATACCGTTGTGTTTCTTTCATCCCAACTGACAGGGTCGAAAGTAACAATGTGTGCAACGTCCGTTCAAAGTCAAATTATACCAGAGTCGTTCCACATTTGTACAAAATAACCTGGTATTGATAAAACACACATGTTTCTTGTTGATCACAAATAAAATTAGTTTCTGTCTATAATGTTATCTTTTAAAATTACTTTTATCTGTAAAGTGTTACTTTTGTACCGGCTCTGCCCTATAAACTGGGATTGGCAGGCAGGGCGGCCTAAAGGAATATGCTACTGCATTATGGGACATGTAGGATCTACCATCTTTAGAGCCATACTAGAGACTAATGCTTGAATTATGCTTGACGCATCCTCAAGGGCGTGAGTGTCCGCACATCCAAAATTTTCTAACTATGCAGACGGAGATGGGTGTAGAGAATGGAAAACTTTGAGGAGCTGCTGGTGGCAGAAGTGAGGGATATCGGTTTGACGCAAGAAGAAACCCGCACGGAGTATAAAAGATATATAAACGTTTCCTTGTCACGATTCAGCGTCAGCTCATGTCCCTGCGACCGTCCATGCGGAAAGCATAACCGTGGCTTAAAAGTGGACATATCTCGACCTCTGCAGTTTCCATTATGACCAACTCCTTTTAAAATCTGTCTCTTGTGAAGCCCTAATCTTTATGGAAGCGTAAAACTAAATTACTGGAGTGCTCCTTTAAAGTAAAACAGATGGAGGAAGTGTTGAGTTTGCAGCAAGCAGACAATGCAATACAAACAGAAAACATAGACTAAAATATGCTGAAATATATTTATAAAATATAAATAGGAAACAAATTTTAAAAAGGATGTTATCTAATAATGGCTGGCCTCAAATAAAGCCCTATAGACACCATTTGAGAATCTATAGTTTGACTATGTCTTGCTTCCCAAAAGGAGCGATGCAGCTTTACAGAGTGTTTGTCTTTATGTGTATGATCTCAACTTTCATGTAGACATTTGCACGATGAACACATATGAAAATATATATATATATATATATAAACATATGCAGTTTCAGTGTCAGTCTCCCTCCCTGTGTTCCTGTCATCTTCCCTCTCTCTCTCCGCCTTTGATCGTTGTGTATCTGCTGCATCAGCAAGGTGCCAGGCAGCACAATGACATCATCTAACAGAGACAGTGTGGGATGACTGACACTATCCCCGGCCTGTCGATCATCATCACCGCCCTCTAGGAAAGCTGTGTTTATCTGCAGCTGTGACTGACTGAGGGACAGGTGTGTGCGCCCCGTCCGACGCATGCCATCACACACGGGTCTGTTTGCTCTCCAACTGTTTATTGTTAACCCTCGGACAATCTTAACCCATTAAAGTTGCGATCTTCACTCTAACTTTCAGCAACATTCAAACTGCAGGAGGGATGATTGCAGTGAAAACATCGTCAACCACTCAGGTAATGTGAAAGTGAATATATTCATCAATATGTTATTTACTAAAGTGACTAGGTGTGATGGCATTAGGTTTGTAAATTTGATTATGACAAGACAAACATGGAGAGAGTATGGTGAGCATCTCCAGCCAAAATAAATCAGATATTTTTATTGTTTGTCCAACATTGCAGCTTTTAAGGGCACATATCATGCTCATTTCCAGGTTCATACTTATAATTTGTTTTTCGACTAGAACATGTTTACATGCATTAATGTTCAAAATACATTATTTTTCTCATACTGTCTGTCTGAATATACCTGTACACCTGTCTCTTTAAGAACCCCTCCTGAAAAAGCCCAATCTGCACTGATTGGCTTGTGAGAAAAATATGGTGCCTCTTTGCAAAGGTAGTTCTTAAGCTGTGGGCGATATATTCTAATGAGCCTGTGTGTGACATAGGAAGGGGAGGCAAGTCTGAATGGCTTGTTGAATCACATGTTTTCTGATCCAGACAGCCCACAAAAAACTGACTGTGTTGTCTTATTTCACAGTTCGTGGGTTTGTAGACACTCCAGATACCCAAATATATGTGCACAAGCACTGAAAAGGGGAGTTTTATGATATGTGCCCTTTAAGATCTTCATAAAATGTCAAAATATAAATTTTGTGTGAGATTAGATTTGTTACTCTGAATTTTCTACCCTTATCTAACTATCCCATTGTCCCATTTGTGCTGAGCAGGAGTTGGTTTATCTAATTATATGGAGCTAATTAATTCTTTATTACTGGATAGAAAATAATCTAAAATGCAATTTACATACCCAGTCATGAACAGTGATGCACAGTTTGTTTGTGTGATGAGTGAATGCCAAATTTGTTTCACCTTAAAGAGCTTTTGTTGGACCTGTTAGTACTTTTGAAGTAGAGCAATTTCACATCAGCTGAAAATCTGTTTTTTATGGATTATTATTATGTTTTTAAACACATTAAGGAAACATGTATTTTATTAAAAGAACAAACATAAACAACCAAAAACAAACAGATAGATTTGAAGACAATATACAAAATGTACTGGTCCTTTGAGAAATACCAAACTAGAATATGTGCGTTTCTCTCTTGCAGAGAAAAATGATCCGGCAGCACAAAACTTAGTAGTAAAATCCAGCTGAGATAACAATAATATCACAGTTCAATATAACTAAATAAACACACAACGAATAAGAGGAGAAACACTGTTAATCACCAAGCTCAAAAGCTGTTTATAGGTTGTAGAATTATGGAAACAAAAACTGAATAAATAATAAATTACTACAAACAGTCAAACATGCCAGCAGGATTTTAATAACAACAGATAATTTGTTCATAATTGATGATTTTCTGGGTTTCAGTCCATGTTTTGCTCCTAAACTGAGACATTTCTGTGTAAACTGTTAATTTTTAATTTTTTCTTTTTTTTAAAACAACTCCTACTGGTTCTGGTAGAGAACTCTGTGAACACCAGGCAGACGAACAGTCAGACCACAGACAGTTCATCTCTCTCAACATTGAATTTGGAAAATGAGAGCGTATTATTCACTATTACCTGCTCTGTTGCCCTCATTTGAAATGTTCGCTCCAGCTTTGGTTTGGTTGCTGGATTAATATTTCAGCAAGTTGATTTAGCTGCATAAATATTATATTTGTGATCAGGATCATAAAGGCAGCAGATTATTTGTGGATGTTTGTTGGACAGTTAAAACAACATTATAGTCAGCCCAGTCGCACAGCAGTTTGTGAAATAGTGACAAAATTGAATGTATTGATTCATGCATACACAAATTTCTCTTTTTTTTTCTTGTGATGGTCAACACAAAAATCAATTCATAAGTAATCCACATAATTGTGAACCGGGAAGTATAGAGAGCGGGGAAAGCCAAGTAGGAGGTCAGCGTGGACGGGTGGGTCAAAAAACACCAGACTTTCGCCCAGGAGGCTGGTGTTCATGTCAGGTGTGAAACCACGAGTCAAAGTTGATTTATTTGTCATGTAACTTCTGTACTTAAGTTACAGCACTTCCGGTGTTATTTTAACCCAAACCACCATCTTTTCCTAAAGCTAACTAAGTATTTTTTGTTGCCTAAACCTAACCAAGTTGTTCTTTTCCTAAGCCTAACTAAGTAGTTTTATTTTTAAAAGACTGGAGCGGAATTGACACGTGCGTCCCGTGTTGCTGGACATTCGTAGGAAAACGCACGAAAAATACGTTGTTGAAAGTCGTACTGAAACGGAAAATTTGTGTCTACGTACACAAATCAAATTTTAAATCAAAATCAAACATTACATTTCGTGACTATTTCACAAACTGCTGTGAGACTCTGTTATTGTCTGCTGATAATAAAGTATTATTATGGAGAAATATTAATAATCTGGCACAAACCTGCTTCATCATCTGTTTTTATGAATGTGTTTCCTAAAATCTTTTTGTAGTTTTAATAACATCAATGGTCAGTAATAAAATGCCTCTAATCTGAAGTATTTGGTATTTTTCTCTTAATTTTTTTGGAGCTTCTGTTTCTCCAGCCTCAAATATCTGATTTGATTCTAATACTCTTTAACAGTTTTTTGCTGTTTTGTTATACAACATGACATCAGTGAATCTACAGATACTACTACTACTACTACTTCATAATACTACTACAGATACTGAATGGGGCCTTTCAAACCATAAGATGGAATTTTCTCGTGTGCGTTCGTTCCCGCTCATGTGTTTGCAGTGTTTGTACAGTTCTGTATGTTTTTACAGAAAGTGCGAGTGAGTGTCGCGTGTGGCCTGTGTGTGTGTGTGTGTGTGTGTGTGTGTGTGTGTGTGTGTGTGTGTGTGTGTGTGTGTGTGTGCGTGTGCGTGTGTGTGTTATGGTTGGACGACCGTCACAGGCTCATGAGCTGGCCATGATCCATGCTGGTGCGTACAGTTTACACATGGTACAGTCTGTGTGTGTGTGTGTGTGTGTGTTAGTGTAAATGTGTGTGTATATACGCCATGACCCATAATGTTTATTCAGTTTTTTTCCTCCAGAGAAAGAGGGGAGGTGAAGCGAGAATTGTGCCCCAGTTCGGAGGTCCACTGGCGGGGTGGCCAGGCGTCCCGCAGGGCCTGTGGCTCCGGGTCTGACCTGGAGAATGTTCCAGATCTGTGAGGATGCTCCATCCGTAGAGGAGAGGTTCGTGTGTGTGTGTGTGTGCGTG
>CAKALU010033124.1:0-28477 GCA_916700995.1 Hozukius guyotensis | reverse complement strand
GTGTGTGTGTGTGTGTGTGTGTGTGTGTGTGTGTGTGTGTGTGTCTCACTGATTAGCCTGACTATCTGCTTATTGATGTACTGGTTAATGGTGTTCCCAGAACAACACAGACAGATAGATGGATGAGGAGGAGGAAGAAGAGGAGGAAGAGGAGGGAGGTTCATGACAGTAAGAATAGAGGGAGAGAAAAAGAACAGAGACATGTCCCTTTAATTGTTTCACCCAAAAGCAAAGACATTTTTTTCTTTGCATTTCTTAGTTATTTGGGACAACAAACAATGATTGTGTTTTTAACTGACCACACAGTTTTGTAATTACGAGCCTTCACCAAATTAAAAAGTGAGAGTAAAAGTGCATTTTCAGTACTGCATAGATTTGTGTAAAAAGTACAATGTGTAAAGCCCAATAATTAAAACATATATTTTACATACAGTATATGATAAATGTAAAACATTTTAAATATATGATAAATATTTTTTAAAGATGGAAAAATATAATAAACTAAATGTCAGAAATTAGGGGTGTCACAATATACTGGTATTGACGATTTAAAAAAATGAAATATTGATATCATGTTAAAAATACACACATGATAATATGTAAATAATCCAGCACCTCTTGAATCACGCTTTTGTACAGTTATGGTTACAGACTCTCTGTCCATCTCTAAGTGTAATTAATTTGCCAAAATAGAGACAAAAAGGCACAATAAACAAAGTTAAAGATGAATTTGACTGATACTCATTATGCTCAGGTCAGTGTTATTTTAATAATTGTATTGCATTAATTTTATGTGACTGAGTAAGCAGCACTTGTAGCTGTTGAGCTGGATCAAATTCTTACTACTTCATTTACTGCAGAGTTATTTAATCTGCAGCAATGCATCATATTTTACAAGATAGTAGAAATATAAAGTAGTATCAAATGCAATGTTCAAAATAAATATATAATCTTAAAATTGCACTTGAGTAAATGTACTTTTGTCGAGCATGTTTTTAGTACTACTTCATCAGACTTTCTCTTTGGTACGCAGTTACATTATTTTGCTCAGTAAGCCCTCTAAAATGTAAGTATGCATCAATAGAGGGCTACAGGAATGAGTCCTAAAACCTAAAAATGAGTTAGCATTTTAGCACTTCTGGTTCCCTCGTCTGGAAGTCAATGGGTTTTTTTTAATAAGATTTTAGTTGAATGCCTGAAATACGGTCTGTGTTTAACACAAGCTGAAGAGATTTTAATATTTTGTTCAACAATATAAAATACATCAATAAATACCCCACTCATGAATTTTGAAGCCTTAATGTGTCTTAAAAAAGGTGGTAGCTAATAAGTAGCTAAATGAGACTACTAAACGTCATCACGCCGACTCGTCCACCTTTACAGCCTCGTTGTGTATACTCGTGCTCATGCGACCGTGGTGTAGTCCATTTATAGCCTAACGTTAGCTTTGTACTTCTGTCGATTGCATTCACACTTATTATAGATTATTTTACTGAACAAAACGTGTAAGTATCATAAACGTTTGTTTGCCACAGAGCTTATTTTCTGCATTAATCCAAAACCCAATGGAAAAACCCTATTGGCTTTTTGTCGAGGGAATCAGGGCGATGCTAACTTCCTGGTTGGCCTACAAAAATACATCATCCCCGGAGCACTCTATACAATTACCCATAAAAAAACCTCACCAAAACATGCCACATGGCAGAGAGACTTTTCTAAAACGATACCTGGAGGGAAGCCATTTGAAAACATCTATTTTTTAAAACACACATTTTTAAAAGGGAGTTTGGTGCCTAACATGCTTCATATGGGCTACAGATCCCCATTAATAACGGGATATTCTGCCTGTATAGTGTTTAAATGTTTCCATCTCTCTGCAGTTTGGAGACTCTGCCGTCTTTGATTGCATGTTACCTCTTATTGTTTAAGTCCTCCTGGGCATTATAATCCACACGTCTGTGTGTGTGTTTACATGTTTGTCTGTCTACATGGGTTTGTATCAGCGGGTACATGTGTGTGTGTTGTTGGTGTGTAGTCCCTCGGTGGCTGTTCCCCTGCTGTAGACGCCTGTTCTGGCGATAGCATTGTCTCCATGTCCAAAGACCTGCCGGCTGCCCTATTCCACCACGTCTTTATCATGCTAATACAGAGAAAGACGGAGCGAGGGAGGAGGGAGGAGGGAACGATAGCTCGACAAACAGAGAAGGGGGTAATCTTTCCCCTCCTCTCTCCGTCCTCGTCCCTTCGTTCTCACCACCTCCTCTGTTCTCCGTTCCCTCTATCCCCCTCTACTTCCCTTTCTTCTCGTCCCCGCACCCTCTTCATCTGCCGCTTTCTTATCTCCCCCCTTACTTCTTTGATAATCCCTCCCAACATTGTCTTCATAATTACACACAACAATGATTCCCATCCTTGCAAGAGAAATGTGCGCTGTGCATGGAGAATATTTCATAGATGAAGACCAGTGTGTGAATTAATAACTTGGGTCTCTCGTATAAGGTTGTTCCTGTGTGTGTGTCTGTGTGTGTGTGTGTGTGTGTGTGTGTGTGTGTGTGTGAAGGGGGAGCACATAGAGCCCAGTGTTGTTTTAACACGACTGCTACATTATGCATGCTGACAGCCCTGCCTGTCCCCATTAAAGGCCCATCTTGTTTCCCCATTATATCTGGTTTCTCTGTTAATAGAGCTCTTTGTGTGGCACTTCCCTTTATACCGGGGTTGTTACAACAGAAAGGTCAGCGGCGGTACAACCTGCCGCACTGCTGCGCCGCGCACAAGACTCCGAAATGACGACAACGGCACGGTCCTCTCATTACAGGAGCTGTGTTCACCATCTCTTCCTTTGCTTTGGTCATTTCTCTCTTTCTTTCTGTATCACTTTCTTATAGGGCAGACATTATGGTGCTTATAAGCTGTAACTAATAACTTTATTAATGGTTAATTAATAATGTATTACTGCTTCATAGATTAGTAGTAGTAACCAAATATGGAGAACATTTTGATCCATCTGACTGGTTCATATCTTCATCCAGCATAACTGACTTTGTCTATCAACTTTTTCATTCATCAGAAATACCTCATACTGTAGATGGAAACTGTCTTTTCAAAAGAGGTTTTTAAACTAATTTTGTTTGCTAAATACATAGATGGTGGAGCGTACAAAGCCCGGTACTTTGACAGAGAAGATTCTTTAGATCAATTCATTCAAACTTTTTTTAAAAATGCAAGGGGCTGCATTGGTGGTGGCGTGAGGTTTCTGGTAGCGGAGATAAAATAGGATCCATACGAATGGACAACACAGTGCCTTGCTGCATGACGTTGCGTCAAAAGTTGATCCAGATTCAACTTTTTTGTTTAGACGACTGTGCCTTTTTTTTTTGTTGCCAGATCCCTCATAGTGGTCTCATTGAAATGAATAAGGGGGTTATGTTTTCTTCATGCAGCGCTGCAACGCAGGTGACTTAAAGCCCAGACACCCCAACCCGACATTAAAGAACTAGCGGCGATGAAGGCCGACTGTTGCCTCACCTCACGTCACCTTTGTCTTGGCCGACAAGTTGCACTTGAACACACCGCAAAGACTACAGACGATGGATAGTTACTTTACTCGTTGGCTTGCTTTCCTCACGTACGTCTCTCTTCTCGTGCACTGATTCATTTAAACTGAACAGCCAATCAGAGTGATTTCTCTCACCGACGAGCTCCGCCGCCGATTCAATATGCTGAATCAGCCGAAAAGCCTCCGACACGGGCAGACTGGAGCCGACGGTGCGGGACACACAGCAAAAACTAAGCCGACGGACGCTAACCGACGGCCCCAAACTGGCTGACGGCCGCCTTTCAGCTTGGTGTGTCAGGGCCTTTAAGCTCCCTAGGAAAAACAATGCAGCCCTCATTTTTGGTGACATAATTTTTTTTGCCCAATGGACAGTCCGACCTCTTACCTTCTTGAAAAAAATTGCAGAACACCCGGACCATGTGAAGACTTGATGGATAACTTTTTATTAATTAATCATTCACTAAACTCACCTACTACAGGTCTATTGGCTTATTATTAAATGAAAGACATATGACCCTTTATTAATGACTTGTCTTCCAATAAGACATCAATCCTGCTGTCATCCATCCGCTTCATCTCATCTGTCAGAAGCTGAACAGATATGAAACGTTATGTTTGACGTCAAGTTCCCGAATGAAATAAAGCCACATCCATGAATCTTTCCTTATTTTAGTACCCATAATTCTGTGGGTTTGAAGCACGTTTCCATCCAAATTCTGTCACAACTAGAAAAATGCGTATGTGGGATTATATTTGCATTGAATCCATCAAGCGGTTTAACGTAGCTACTACTTAGAAATCCTCCGTCATCACAAACGCTGTGGAATGACTTCATCATAATAACGGCGTGAAATAATATCCTGCCATCTTTTCTCTTCATTCCCTTCTCTTTTCCTCCCATTTGGTTTTTTTTTTCTCTCTCAATGGTAGGCTACCTTTTTGACCTCCCCCTCGCTCCTTTCCCTCTCCCTCTCCCTCTCTCATCTGAGTCCACTGTGTGCAGGCCTCTGCCAGTGATCCATGGATGGTAATGGCCATTCCTGCTGCTCCCACAGCACACACCATTACTACTGGAACACCCAGACGCAGAAGAAAAGAGGAACAGAAAGAAAGATTGAGAGAGACAGAAAGAGGGAATATTTTGGTTAAAACAAGTATAATCGTGACATGGAGGCATAGCAGTATGTGTGTATGGTGGATGGATGTCTGTGTGTGTGTGTGTGTGTGTGTGTGTGTGTGTGCGGATCATTTCATGGTGAGGATTAGAGAGGGCCAGGTAAGATATCTTGTTTCCTGTGACCTGCTCATCGCGAGGTTTCCCACACTCATCACTTCACTCTATCACATCCCTCTTACTGAGATATAAAACATATAGACATTGTTCCCTCCGACCCCCAACACACACACACACACACACACACACACACACACACACACACACACACTGCGTTACATCACACACTTCCCATACCTTAATATGCTGCTGAGTTGTAAATCAAATACCTCATTCACACTCTCACTTTGAGTCTATCTCTATGTGTGTGTAATGCTATATTCCGGTCACACTGAAAACTTGAGAGATGTGTGTGTTTCCTGTAACTCACTGTGGGTTATGATAACAACCGTTTCTCCTGTCAACAGCCCATAATGTCAGATTTACAGGGTTGCCCCCGGTAACCAGCCGGGCTGGCATGGCTGAGTGATTCTACAGCATCTGTCAGAGCCAGAGAGGCCATCTATCACACACACACACACACACATATCTAATGTGTCTCTCACACACATTTTCAGTGTAACAGGGAGACGATGTCGGCGTGAATTATCCAACAGCTCTCTCTCTCTCTTTTTCCTTCAGTGTGAGACAAGAAGAAAATGTCAGTTGTTTGTTCAAACAGCAAAAGGAAGAAGTTGGTGTGGATTTTTGAGTGTACAAAGCATCTGATTTTGTCCGGGGATCTCAGATTTTTCAGCATAAGATATATGAGGCCGCGTTAACTCTGTTTCCCTGGTTGGAAGAACAACTGAGACAATCAAAGATTTGTAGGTGGGATTTCTGCGCCAGAGCCAGAAAGGCGGTGGTGTGTCGAGACTTATGCTTCCAGTTTCTTACATTCATGTGTTTAACATCTTGATTTGACTGATTCTTTTCTTATAGCTGCAGTGGGTAGATTTGGAGCAAATATGATTAGAAAAAGTTATTTTTAAAAAACGGTCACTATATCCTGACAGGAGTGCATCAGACAGGTAATCTAAAAAGAATCAGGTGCCTCTGTGTCCTCCGGTGCTCCTAATGGCATCTGCAAGATTTCACAGACTGGAGGAAAACAACCAATCAGAGCCGAGCTGGAGTCTGCCGTCTCTGAGCAGCTGTCAATCGCTCACAAACTCCGATCAAATGGTCAAACTACGCAGCGATGATCAAATATGAATCAATATTCTGTTACTGTAATGCCTATTTCTCGCCTCAAATGTTTTCAGAAACATCTTGTAGTGTACTGTTTAGCTTTAAAATAAGAAAGTTTGTGACCCGGCAGCCATGTTGAGATCAGTTGAGGAAATACCAAGCACCGCCCACCAGCCAGAGCAAACTTTCTCATTTCATACCCGAATACCTTTCTATTACTATTGCTTCCTCGTAGCTTTGGAACTCAACTAGAAGTACTGTATTTAAGGATTTGTTGGTGAATACATGCAGCCTGGTCTCACCAAATGGAGCATGAAAGTCATCAACACCGTTCTTTCTTTTGCCGTGTCATTTCACACCATGTAGTCTTTACTGACTGCAATGTAAACACAGCCGCGTGAACGTGCTACGCTCGGAGATAATGACGTAGAATAAAAGGTATTCATGTCCCAAAGTGTTGTTGAGTTATTTTGAAGTTACATTAGTTACGTTTGTGACGTATTTTCCGTACTTTTGTTACGTTGTTTATGTACGTATTTTACATGAGGGAATGATTGTAACATCTTGAACATAAAGATCAACAGCAGAGCAAGTGGATTATGTTGCAAACCATTCACCTTTTGAGGCTACAGTGTTTGAGTATTTGGTACTCCAAAGCTAGATTTATAATCAGAAAATGCTATAAGTCATCTTTGGAGCCCATTTTTGGAACAAGCTACTTAGTTTAGTTATGAGGACCCGATGTTCAGATTGTCTTCCCACTTTTTCCTGTGTCTGTCTCTCTGTTATAGTGAAAAACAGTCCAAGTTATGCCTTTCTTCTCCATTAATGTGATCAAAGCAGTTTTAACTGTTTTAAACGGCCTCGCTGTGAAACCTGGAGGACATATCGGAGGATGTCATCGTGTACCACATTCACGTTCTGACTGTTTAGTTCTTATCGCTCCACACTATTCTAGATCTGATCTTGATAGACTATTTTAATTCTTATCATAATAAACTATTTCATGCACTGATGCCTTTTTACTCCCGTGCAGCTGTGATGAGGTCTAATTGGTTTGTTATGCACATATTCTCAGTGTGCCTCACCGTGCAGCGGACACAGTTTCACTGTGTTTTCTCTTGTTGCCTTTTCTTCTCTTTTGTACTTTCACTATTGTTGAAGCAGCAGCGTTGGCCTACTTCTCTCTTTCTATATCTTCAAACACACTTGAGACACACACGCACACACACACACACACACACACACACACACACACACACACACACACCAAAGGTTAATAGTTGTTGCAGTGCTGGTGATCACTGATGATTGTCCACTGAAGCACAACTGCTGTCTCTTCTAATCTAAAACACACAGTCAACACATGCACACGTTCAATGATATGATGTCTTTGGGTTTAATATCGATGAATCTGTCAGCAGGTAATTTCTCAGTTACACAGAAGATGGACGGAAATACTTAGTGTTTAGATAGCAAGTATTAAACAAAGCTTCAAAGATGGAATAAGAAGAGTAGAGAGTTACCATGTTCTGACACAAGCTGGTCTCTGTCTCCTGTTATGTGAGAGTGATTCTCAGGGATGTTTAAGCCTCACTAAGCGGTTAGAGTTGAATTGTACCCTTTAGTGCCATATTGTTTCCACTTTTATTTCACTGCCAACTTTTCGTTCTCATGTCAAATTTAACCCTAAACGCTCCCCACACTTAATTCCGTAGAGATATTAGTCTGGAAAACATCCACTGAGAATCAATGAAGTGGTTGAGATCATAAGCGTTGTATTTCTAGCTCTCACCTCCTGAACTTCTTGAACAGCCTGAAATAAGCCTCATGCACTACCGTCAGGATATAGTGACCGTTTTATATATATAACTTTTTAAAATCATATTTGCTCCATTTCTACCCACTGCAGCTTTAATGCAGACTAAGAAAATCTGACGTGTCACACATAGCCAGACAGATACATTAGGCTCGCTCGAGATGAGCCAGGCCTGCGCAGAATCGATCACTGGCGATCGCCGTGCAATGCATACCGGTTACATTTGTGTCCGACTTGATCCCGACTTGCTCTGACGTCATGCACATGTGGGCAACGATAACCTCACGAGATCAAGGCGGCCGCAGTTTTTTAGAGCCAGGCGCCGCAGTTGCTCTCCACCGACTGCAAGACCCAGGGCATTATGGGAAACGCCTGGCTCGCACCTGAAAGAGCTGATTGAAACATATCTTGTATGGTTGATAATAATAATAATGAAGGTTATTCATATAGCACTTATCAAAACGAGTGCTCATTACAAAATGCTTTAAGGCGGACATAAAAATAATAAAGGATAGAAAACAATTCAAGATACACAGCAGGTAAGATACATATTATTAAGTTTATAAAAGAAACTGATTTAGCGAAAAAAATTACATTTTTTTCCTTGCATTTATTTATTTTCCTGCATAATCTCTTGTTCCACACTCCAGTCCTGTTGGTGGCGATAATGCACCTCTAAACTGGTTTGCCAACTGCCAATAAACGAAGAAGAACAAAAAAGAAGGAGAGGAAACTTTTGCCTGAAGAGCAGGGAGCAGGTAAAGAACAAAGGTAAGTCAATCCACAGATACATGTATTGAAACTTGTATTAGCAGTACTTCATCATACCAGCGTATACCTGCTTGTAGTACTGGACTGACTTTCATGGTTGCCAAGTTCTGACCTAGTATTCATGTTGCACATGCAGAACACACAGAGCATGACTCTATTTTGCAGCATCATTAATATCTTTCGTGAAATTTACAAACACTTACAGCCCACTTTATAAGCACCATACATGTGTAGCTGGTGATGTGTAAACAGAACTCAAGTCCTCATACATAAACAACAAAAGTTGCTTTCAGAAAATACCCATATTGTTCATTAAATTAGTATTTTCTTATCTGAAAACTCTTTTGTTGCGGTCTGTTTAGATTTAGGCAACCAAAAATGACATCTTCTGTGTTGAGATAAACTTTTACACGTGAATTTGCACCACTGGCCAATAGCAAACCATCTTCATAGTGTTGACCTTTGAGGGAACAGAGAGCAAGAAAGTCCAAAACAGAGGAAGCTGTTGTAGAATATTCGCTGTGTCATAGCATCCAGTTTTATGTAACCTCACTATATAAGCAGCTCCAGAAAAGAGGAATGGCTTGCAGACAGTTATGAGTTGATAGTACAAATACATCTCCTGAATGAACTGTTAACTTATTGTCTAGTTAACCAAGCTAGTTAGAAAGCCAGCTAGCTTGTAGAGCTATTGTGAGACTAACATGTTCCCAGCTGGCTGGTGAGTTAGTTGTTACTTGCCAGTTACTGCTAGTTTGTCGACAGGTCCTGTGAGTATTCACTGTCACCAAGCTTCTAGCAACACCTGTACATGTGTGCATGCTTTAATGTTCAAAAAACACATTGCAAAGGTAGTTCTCAAGCTGTGGGCGGAAAAGCTCAGGTGGGGGAGATATATTCTCACGAGCCTGCATGTGTACTGTTCTCTGTTCATGTACTGTTTAGCTGTAAAATGAGAAAGTTTGTGACCCGGCAGCCATGTTGAGAACAGTTGAGGAAATACCAAGAAATAGGCATTACAGTAACAGAATATTGATTCATATTTGATCAGCGCTGCCTAGTTTGACCGTTTGATTGGAGTTCTCGAGTGATTGACAGCTGGCTCTGTTGAATGAACAGCCAATAGGAACGCTCTCTCTCTGAAATGACCTGTGATTGGCTAAAGTCTTCCGTTTCCCCTAAGATTTTTTAAAGCCTGAAAACAGAGCCATGAGGAGGTGCAGAAGTCTAGTTTTTCTCTCAGAACACTTGAATTACAATATGCTGAAAGGTTATTGTGGAATTTTTGCCCAATGATGCCAAAAATATTCTGCCTACTGCTGCTTTAAAGGTAGATTTGTCACTATATTTAATACTCTTATCAACATGGGAGTGGACAAATATGTTTGCTTTATGCAAATGTATGTATATATTTATTATTGGAAATCAATTAACAACACAAAACAATGACAAATACTGTCCAGAAACCCTCACAGGTACTGTAAAAAATATGCAGCTGTCAGTGTATCAGTGTGCTGACTTGACTATGACTTGCCCCAAACTGCATGTGATTATCATAAAGTGGGCATGTCTGTAAAATGTAGCGTAAGTTTGGACAGTATTTAGCCTCCTTCGTGGCAAGCTAGTATGACATGATACCATGGTTTTGTAGTTTCATATGATACCAGCATCTTCACTCTAGCTTTAAAACAGAGCCGGCTACAACCTAAAAATTGCAAGTTACATTAATGCGTTTAAGAAATTTGTGGCTTTCAAACAAATTTGCTTTAACTCATTATTATCGCATTAACTTTGACATGCATAGTTTCTTTATGAATCCACTGTTCTTATACATTTGTAATCTGCTCCATTGTTGAACCCGGTCCAAATCCTCATATCTGTCACTGAACCTTGAGTTTTACAAATCCTAGTATGTACCGCCATTTACTAAAGTGAGGTTCGGCCGTAATGGAAGAACAATTATAACCCATAACAATGAATGTGCACTGTAGTCACCACCTGGGTGTGTGTGATATGTCATAATGTGTTATGTTAGTCACTGCCCCTCTGACAGCTCATGTCAATAGGTGGGTGATACAGCTGTCATCATATTGTGGTGTGAATGAGCTTGGCTCGACTGTGTGTGTCTGTGTATTTACTGTGTGTGTGTGTGTGTGTGTTATAGTGTGTGTGTCTGCAGTCCCAGACGGAAGCCCAGAGGACAGATGGTGGGTTCAGACGCAGACTGACACACCGTAACCAAGCGATTACACACTCAATGACTCCCCCTGAAGAGAGAGAGAGAGAGAGAGAGAGAGACAGAGAGAGAGAGGGGGGGGGGGGAAGCCGGAGAGGAAAAGAAGTGGGGAAGAGATGGGGAGAAAGAAAGGTAGAGAGGATGGGAGCGGATCAATGTAGGAGAAGTATGGGGGAGAAAAGAGGGAAAGGTGGAGGGTGTCAAGTTTTTCATTTGCAAAGGAAAATGTGTAGATTTAAAAAAATGGGAGGAAAAGAGAAGTGAGAGTCAGATAAATGAATAAAACAAGGTGAAATGAAAGAGGGAGGGGTGAGGGAAGAGGGGAGTAATGGATGGATAGAAAGACGGAGGTCTTTAGGGACACCGGATTACATGATAGCCAATTAGAGTGAAGGATGTTGGAAACTCCCCTGATGAAACTGATATGTGATTGGTTCAGGGTTTATTATGCTCACTGAGCTATCGCTGCCTCTTTAATACACTCAGATGCACTCACATACACAGTCACAGATTAGATTTGGTAATCTTAAACTGGTGGTGTTTTTTTTTTGTTTTTTTTGGCACGTGATACTGCGGTGTTGTGGATGTGGCATTACCAACATGATTTATTTCAATAGTGTGCAGATGTGAGGAGAGACAGCAGATTTTTTTAAAGTGGATTGTAACCTCAAGCCCAGGAGAAGCACTGTTTACAGCAGCGAGCCAAAACCAAAAACACCCCCCACACACACACACCACCACCACCCGAGTCTAGCCCGGCCCAGGTCAGGTCAAGCGGGATCATGGGAAACCATTCCTGTGGCCCTTCTCACCTTTTTCATCTCAGAGCGTCTCAAAAACATCCCAGACATCGTGCTCTCTGCCCTCCTTCTCTGCCTCTGTCTTCAAGCAGACAAAATCTCTCACACACTTTCAAGTCAAAGCTTCTTTCACAGCTCTGAAACAACAGCGTCATGGTGCTGTTAGTGGTAATAGAGGGCAGATGCATGTTCAGACTGTCTTTATTAAAACTAGAATGTGCACGAAACAATCAAGTAAAATATTATGTGTTTTTTTCTCGAGTAAAACAGGACTATGTTTTACATGGCTTTCTTTGATTGAGACATAAAATGTCCAGTCGACTAACATTTGACTAAAAACTAGGGCTGTCAGTCAATCAAAATATTAAGTCGTGTGGAATTGCATGATTGTCCATAGTTAATAAATTTGCAAATTAATGACACATTTTTTATCCGTTCAAAATGAACCTTAAAGGGAGATTTGTCAAGTATTTAATACTCTTATCAACATGGGAGTGGACAAATATGCTTGCTTTATGCAAATATATGTATATATTTAATACTTGAAATTAATTAACAACACAAAACAATGACAAATATTGTCCAGAAACCCTCACAGGTACTGCATTTAGCATAACAAATATGCTCAAAGGCAACAACAGCTGTCAGCGTGTCAGTGTGCTGACTTGACTATGACTTGCCCCAAACTGCATGTGATTATCATAAAGTGGGCATGTCTGTAAAGGGGAGACTCGTGGGTACCCATAGAACCCATTTTCATTCACATATCTTGAGGTCAGAGGTCAAGGGACCCCTTTGAAAATGGCCATGCCAGTTTTTCCTCGCTGAAATTTAGCGTAAGTTTGGAGTGTTAGTTAACCTCCTTTGCGACAAGCTAGTATGACATGGTTGGTACCAATGGATTCATTAGGTTTTTAGAGTTATATTGGTATTATTTAGTAATAATACCAATATCTTCACTCTAGCTTTAAAACCGAACACAAAAGATCGATTGCGTTAATGCGTTAAAGAAATTAGTGGCGTTTAAACAAATTTGCGTTAACTCGTTATTATCGCGTTAACTTTGACAGCCCTACTAAAATCATGAGAGGAATTCCACATTAAATTGTTTTTGCGCTCTACACATTATCACATAAATTCTTGTTTTCAAATGATGCTTATACATGTGATTTATTTTTCTAACAAAACATATGTTGTATATAAAAACAGCTTTTTCTGCTCAAAATTAGCTCGTATGTGTCTGCTTGGATTGAAAGTTTGGTTCAGTCGAAGTCTCTCTCTATTTCATACGATGGCGCGTTAGGGCTATTGTTGGTAAACAAATTATATACATTATGGAGCTGGGGCTGGGGTAAAATTCCGAGAAAACACTTTTGAAACTAAAGTAGTAAATTTAGAAGAAAAAACTTGAATATTCTGAGATTATAAAGTCAGAAATTTGTGAGAAAACACTCAGAAATTGTGCAAAACCGTGGTAATGCCAGCCGCCGTCTGAATTTTGTCTCTCCTAAAGTCTTGTTATTATGGTAAGAATGGCCTCTGAGTGAGGCAAAGGTCCTGAAAGATACGTGTTTACTTTCATGTTCTTTCTGTGTTATTTTATGAACATAATGCTGACATCGGTATGCATTGTACTTTATCCTCATGTTAGACCTGCTGTTGAAAGGGCCAACAATCTGTGGGAGACGAGGAGATGGGGATGGACTCCATAAACCCAATGCCAGCATCAGCAGGCAGGTCCTTACATGGAACCCCTAAGGCACAAGAAAGAGAGGGCGGCCCAAGACCACCTGGAGAAGGGACCTTGAGACTGACATCAAGCACAGCGGGCTGACATTGAGGCGCAAGTAAGTAAGTAAGCAGACCTGTTGAATGTTTTATTTTGTAATGGGTTATCAGATAAATCCTAAAGATTGCTGTGTCCGATGTCCTCTCCGACGAACGGCCTCTGAGTGAGGCGAAGGACCTGAAAGATACATACACGTGTTTTCTTTCATGTTCTTTCTGTGTTATTTTAGGAACATAAATAAATACTTATATAATTAATATTGTTATTAATATTTGCACTAGGCGGCTCATGTTACCACAGTTTTTAACGGTGGCATCTGTGGTGTGATGATGTTGAGCCAACCTTGCCAGGTGAAGCCATGTGGTTCCTTGACAAAAAAAGCGCTTTTTTCTCAAAATATTACCCCTTTTCCTCTCGCTCTTTGTTTCATTTTCAATGGCCCTTAATACGTAATTGTAATTTCATATGAAAGCTGTTGCACCAACTATAAAAGGCAGAAAACTAGCTTACCGTAGCTCCAGTTTGTGCCTCACACACCAGCCCGTTCTCATTCCCAAGGCGTCAAATACCGAGACTTTGTCACGGCCGCCGGTGTTTGGCACCAATGCACACGGCACCCTTTAGCACCATTAACTACAATGTAAACCCATCCGCGGCAACAGTAAACGCTCTGAGAAACGTGCGCCGGGAGTGTGGTGATGTACTTTAAAGAGCGAAAGCGACACACCGGGCGGGTTGGAGGTGAGGTGGATGGGTCCAACAAACACAAGGCTTTATCCAAGAGACCGCTGTTCACGTCCCATGCGTCACGTTACAATCAGCTGTTCGTTCGTGTCCTGTGTTCACAACGTTCAGTGTCATTTTCACGGTACAAACGTAGTAGTTTTAAGCCCAACCATGTTGTTTTTCCTAAACCTAACTATAGTGGTTTTGTTGCCTAATCCTAAAGTGACGCCAAGGGGCGTGACAAAGCGTCAGTTTTTGACGAGTTGGGATGAGAACGTGTTGCTCACACACAGCTGTTTATAGCTTTAGCTTTAGCAAGCCTGATAAACGTCACCTGGCACAACAAAGTTGTACATGAGTGAGATTTTTTCCAGCAGAATTTGAAGGTGTAGTTCCCCTTTAAGGGCAGTAATGAGCGGGCCTTTCCCTTCTTTCATGTCACTGCAGAATCACTGTGAAACTTTAAATCCAGCTCCGTGTGGACTTGTGAAGCCGCTGGAGCAGATATTTACAGATTGAGGGATTAGGGAGATAGCTCTTATTAAAACTGAGTCCTCATCATTTGACTGTCATTCTGTTTAATCATTACTAAATGGACTCATTAAATTCCTCCTCTAAAGTGTTTCCCTTCAAACTCTGTGGCTTTGATGCACAGACACACTGCGCTGACCAAGTCTATTGAAGAGACTTTATCAAATGTAATTTATCAACTTTCTAATGCGACCAGAATTTGGGATGCAGTTAATTCTCCAAGAAGGATTAGTTGTGTGTCTCTGGGTGTACAGTGTGTGTTACTGGAGTGCTGTTGTGTGTCGTGTGCTGTAGTGAAAAGGGCATGTTCCTTTGGTGTGCAACCGTAGATTTATGAAATATGTATTTTTGCCTGACCCTGTAATAAATTGAATGTTACACACCATAGAGCACAAGTGTGGGCCACAAGTGTGTATTTTTGGATGGCAGCATGTTTTTGATAACATAAACAAAATGTTTTTGTTAATGATCAAATTAAATCCTAGATAACTGGTCTCAAAGTCAGTGTCTGTTTGAAGGAAGTTCTTCAGATGTATTTGTTTATTTCAAGACGTGTGATTTTTAGCTGTTTTAGTGTTGTGGCTCTAGGAATATCTCGACAACTACTGGATGGATTGCCATGAAATTTTGTACAGACATTCATGGTTTCCAGAGGATGAGATCCACTGACTTTTTCTCTAGCGCAACCATGAGGTTGATATTTGTGATTTTGAATTAGATATCTTAACAACGTTTGGATGGATTGAAAATTGCTACACACATTCATGTCGCCCTCAGGATGAATTGTAATACTCTGGTGATCCCTTAACTTCCCATATACTGTATCACATCAGGTAAAAATTTTAATTTGCCCCATACTTTGTTTTGTGACTAATTACTTGCAAAACTAATGATATTCCCATCAGCTTCAGCTGTACTTTGTGTTTAGTACTAATTAGCAAATGTTAGCATGCTAACATGCTAAACCATAGACTGTATATATGAAGTGGACATAGTCCAGTTCGGCATTTTGGCCGTCACCATTTTGGCCATTACATCGTTTTTTTTGCAACCAGAAGTGACACAAAAGGGTGGAGCTAAGTACAACCGAATGCTGAATACGACATTTTTAGATGACCAAAATGTTACAGTTAACTTTGATCAACTGAAAACACACTGTGAAAGGGTTAAAGTTGTAAGACGAAAAAACGGACAACTCCCAGATCGCACAACGCTGGTCTATTTGACTCTAAATGGGACCATAATTTACTAAATGAACATCATGCTGTATTGAAGAAGACTTTAAACTAGCGATTGAGACCATAAATGCATGTTTACAATGTTAACTGAGGTAATAAATCAAGTGAGAAGTAGGGTCATTTTCTCATAGACTTCTATACAATCAGACTTCTTTTTACAACCAGAGGAGTCGCCCCCTGCTGGCTATTAGAAAGAATACAAGTTTAAGGCACTTCAGCATTGACTTCACTTTTTAGAACCAGAGGTTTCCCACTGTGCTCAACTAACATGGTAAACAAACCTGCTTAACATCAGTATGTTAGCATGCCGACATTAGCATTTAGCTCAAAGTAAAGTACAGCCTCACAGAGCTGCTGGCATGGATGAACTCCGTCTTTTTAATGTATAGCCTACATGTCATAGCTTGAATTTAAATTATTTTGAATGTGCATTATGACATGACTGTCTATAATACAGTCAAACAGTATCTTTTAATAACGGAGGCCTCTTGTCCTCCTCCTCTTCACGCCCTCAGCTCTCCTCAAATATTTTTTCTTTACTCAGACCTCTCCTCCCATCATCCCCTGCTCTCCTCGCCCGTCGCCTCTCCTTTCTGTCGCAGCCGAAAACAGGTCGTTGACGGTTAATAGATTTAGCCACTATACCGGTGGAGAGACAATGAGAGAACCATCAATTTATCCGCCGTTTAACTGCTCCAATCTAACCTCCGTAAACTCACCCGGTGAAACTCATTTCTGTGTTTCCTCGCCAATCTGAAAAGCTATCATCTCGCTAATCTTGGGCTTTCAATTCGCCGTGGGGACTGGGGGAGTCGGACCCATCCCGGATCTCGGAGATGATCTGTTAGACCGGCGTAAATGTTTATAACACGGGGCAATCTCCAGGGTTTATACGTTGATGCACATGCACACGTGCACGTCCAGTCATACACACACACTTCACTCTCTCACTCTCTCTCTCTCTCTCTCTCCGGGGCATTTATAGGGATGTGAAAGCTGTTATTGGGCAGGTCAGTGGAGTGGAACTGTCAGATAATAGGCTAGTTACCGTGGCAGCACATGAATGAGGGATGGAACGGAGGAGGGAGACAGAGGGAATAGAAACGCTCAACTCACTCCTTAATCAGACGGTAAACTGGAAATCTGGGGAGTTTCGACTCCCCGCTGAAACGGATGGAGAGAAGGGGAGGGCAGAGAAAAGTAAGTGAGTGAGCGAGATAGATAGAGGATGACAAAGGGAGGAGGACAGAGGAAATGTGAATGGGCATGGAGCAGAGATAGAGATACAGAGAGGGAGCATATTACCATTCCCAGGGAGCCAGGTGTTTATTTCTCTATTTGTAAACGCTGGCTTCATTACCCAGAGTTCAACAGGAGCAGTCTGAGCTGCGGCTGCATCAAGGTCACACTAATCAGACGGGCGAGTAGGAAGAGAGACAGAAGAGGGAACACAAATTATGTAATGTATCCTCTCTGCTACTCTTGCCCCTCCATCCTTGCCATTTCCTATCTGTCTCTGGTCTCTCCTCCTCCTCCCCTCCTCCCCTCCCTCCATCTCCCCTCGCTCCGCGGTCCACAGGGAGCACAACTCTTCAAGCCGTCTCCCACTCTCTCTGATGGAGACAGACAAACTCTGCTTTGTGGAATGACACTTGTTTGTATGTCTGTGTTCGTATATCCTCAGTTTATTTGAAGCATTGCAGCACTCTGCAAAACCTACTTTGTTGCATTATACAGTTGTTTTTGTTGGTCAGAGCCACGAGGGAACAGTCTGCAGAAATGGAACATCATATTAATAAATATGTTTTCATTAGTGTATAATCACTTGAAAATAAGAATCGTTGTTTTCGTTACCTTAGAATGAGCCGTTTATATCTACATAGGGAGCGGGTCCTTTCCACAGAGTCCACCATGTTGCACCGCCATGTTTCTACTGTAGCCCAGAACGGACAAACCAAACTCTGTTTAACTTTTCCTGCTTGGGCCGGAGTCGATAACGTTACTCACTCCCGCTGCCACTCTCTCTCTCTTGCTTCTCCACTCACTTCCCACGTACTCACACACTCTACGCACTGGCTCTGCTCTAAATAACCTACGCTATTCTTACAACAACTGGTTCTAGAGAGCTCCATTCGTGTTTTCGTGTCGGCCACCGTAGCTCTCCAACGCGCTTGGCACACAGGAGAGGCTTCAGTTTGGTTGTAATCTCCTCACCTCACCGCTAGATACCACCAGATCCTACACACTCGACCTTTAAGGTTCATTATAGGTTAAATTTTGAACACTTGAAGTGAGAAACTCTACCTGAAAGCACAGAAATGCCAGTACTTCACCAAACTGTTGGTACTTCAGGTAGACATTAGTTATCAAATGATCTAGAATTGACCATTCATAGCAAATAAATTACTGTTAGATTAGCAGAAAAGTCGAATCTACTATTTGCAGGAGCTGTCATCATTGTGCTGAGAGGACAAAACTATACTATATTCAATTGTAAACAAAACTGCCTCAATGATTAAAGGTCAACCCTGTCTCCTACAAAATTATGTTCCCAAACAACTGAACTGCATTCTCAATTACGTTTCGAGGGACACATTTTTTCTCCCGGATTACAGCCGCAGTTTTAAACAGTTCTAAACAGTTCTAAACATGTGGTTGAAGTTGTAAATTGAAACAAAACAAAACAAAAAAATTGCAACAAGACTACTTGGTTAGTTTTAGTAAAAACATAGTGAACATTGACTTTTAGTTTCACACCGGACATGGATAGTGGTCTCTTCGGGGAAAGTCTCATGTTTGTTGGATGCAACCACCACCCCACCCGCCAGCCAGCAGTCAACTTTCTTACTTGTTATACTCGTTATTATACCACATAACTTTCAACAGCGTTATTATTAGGGCTGTCAAAGTTATAACACGTTAACACAATTTCGTTTTAACGCCACTAATTCCTTTAAGGCATCTTGTAGTCTTGCAACTTGTAATTTTTATTATATGTGCTATGTAAATGGGTTGTATGGGTACCCACGAGTCTCCTCTTTACAGACATGCCCACTTTATGATAATCACATGTAGTTTGGGGCAAGTCATAGTCAAGTCAGCACACTGACACACTGACAGCTGTTGTTGCCTGTTGGGCTGCAGTTTGCCATGTTATGATTCGAGCATATTTTTTTATGCTTAATGCAGTACCTGTGAGGGTTTCTGGACAATATTTGTATTTGTTTTGTTAATTGATTTCCAATAATAAATATATACATACATTTGCATAAAGAAAGCTATTTGCCAACTCCCATGTTGATAAGAGTACTAAATACTTGACAAATCTCCCTTTAAGCTACATTTTGAACAGATAAAAAATGTGCGATTAATTTGAGATTAATCATAGACAATCATACGATTAATCGCGATGAAATATTTTAATCGATTGACAGCCCTAGATTTAATCTGACATTTTAAGCAAAGATAAAATAATAATATATTATGATAGTTTGCAATGTAAAATAGTTTTTTCAATAACTCCTATATTCCTCAACCTAACACATGCGTGGATTTAGAAAAGCTACATTTTACCTTTTAAATACACAAATAACACCATTTGTTCGTAGAGGAAAATGCCCGTTTTGAGCAGACTGAAAGCCAAAACGGAGAGAAGAAAACTGGTGTGATTTCAAAATGTGTGTGCATTACTGAGGCCGTGACCTCAGCAGTCACATTTTGACCCTGAGTTCAAGCAGCATTGTTCTCACCAGCCCCAACAAGCCAAACTAGACACATAAACACTGCAGAGCTCAAATAAACCACTCAAAACAAGCTCGACGTGATTATTGCACCCTCAAGTGTGAATTACGGTTCGATATGTGAAGGTATCTGTATGCATGTGGGTGTGTATTAAGATAAGAAAAGCTTCACGTGGTATTGTAATAATCACAGATTCTTTTGATGTCCCGGACTTGAAAAAGGCTCTCGACAGGGCTGTTCTCCAAACTGCTAATCTCTCAAAGGTAGTGAAGAGGAGGAGGAGAGGCAGGAGGAAGAAAGAAAACGAGTAGAAGCGAGGAAGGAAATGGAGAAAGGGAAGGAGAGCGGTGGTGGTGGAGGAGGAGATCAGTGAGAAGGAGGCCAGGCTCGTGGAGCGATGGAGGGCAGGAATGGGAAAATGAATGAGAGGAAAAGTGATAAGAACTCTTGCTTTTGAACTTGAAGAGCTTAATTTGAAATGTCAGGGCTACCCCCACCTCCCCCATCATCCGCGCTCCTCCCGCCTCCTACCGCTCCTCAGGAGTCCCTGTTGTGCAGTAGTGTGGATTAAAATAATTAAACAGGCTCTGTTTTAATTAAGACAATAAAGCCGGGGGTCTCTAGGTAAGACCTGAGAGAGACTCAGAGAGAACGAGAGGGAGGGAGATGATAAAGTGGTCTAACGAGAGAGGCGGGATGATAGGAGTTACAGAGGGAGATCCATTATCTTCATTACTTATCTATCTTGTCTATTTCTAGGCATGAGATTGCATTATCTCTCTCTACACAAGTATGTTTGCACTGGTCCTCCATGTACCAAAACCCATGTGTATGTACTGTGTGTGTAGGTGTTGAGGGCTGCATGTGTAATGACTGAGGCCTGAGCATGAATGTATAAATGCGTTTATATTGCTTTTCCCCCCTCCCGCCTCTGAAGCGTGCATGTTTGTGCGTGTGCATCTTTATTTCGTCTTCCTCTCGGCCTGCTAATGAAATATTTATTTATTTCTCAGAGCGAGGGCGCCGGGTGGCGAGAAACTCAAATGAAATGTCATATCTCATTGTGTCTCCCCGTGAGGAGGAGGGAGGAAGGGGGAATAGAGGAAGAGAATTGCTGCTGAATTATATACGGAGGATTCAGAGGGGAGTGATTACAGGACGAAGAGGGAGGGGATATGAAGAGGAAGACGGTGAGAGAGAGACGGGGAGGAAGAAGTCATTCATCTCCCATCACTTATTGTGGTGTGTGTCATGTCGCGTCTCTGTAACATCATCAGCCCGCGGTTGTGAGCTTCAGATGTTGAACTCTGACTGTTGTGACTCCTGTTTGCTGTAGCACTCACACACTGAAGTGAGCCACAACAACAGTGTTTTAACACAGCTAGTCATACCAGAGGGACCAGCTACTGCTTATCTAGTAGTAGCTGTTATCATTGCACTGAGAGCACACACACACACACACACACACACACACACACACACACACACACGCACACTGGGCCTCGCCACCAACACGCAGGAGATTAGAACTTCTTAATCTTCTCTCGTCCCTACTTGTGTCGCACAAACACATGCAACACACTGTTCTGTTTCCTAAAGGGAGAGTCTTGAGGGAAAGTTACGACCTGCAACGTACAGCGTCATATGACAGACGGAAGGTGGCAGTAGGCTACTTCCTGGTAGCCTTGCTAGCTTGTCTAATTGTAGGCTACTGTAGATAACCGGTGAAGAAGCACATAGCCAGCCGGTTAGACTGTTTTCAGGCTATTAAATAGGCGTTATCAGTCGCTATAAGCCCCATAGATGTGGGTCAGTAGGGGCCTACTACACCCACTAGTAGGTTTTATCATCTATTCACATGGTAGATCACCGAAAGAAGGTATAAAAGAACACGACAGCGACCTCTAGCAACCGTAGTAATTATGACAGGAGCAGTAGTAGTACAGACTGTGAAACTCCATATGGGGCGGAGGCCAGAGACGATAGATGGGACGCAAAACACAGGGTTTTTACCCAGGAGACGGGAGTTTGCATCCCGTGTGAAACAAACAATGTGTAGTTGTCTTTGTGTTTGCGTTATTTTAACCCAAAACAGTGTTTTTTCCTAAACTTAACGAAGTGTTTATTTTTGCCTAAACCTAAAGAAGTTGTATATTTATTGTCTAAACCTAAAGAAATTGTAGTTTTGTTGCCTAAACCTTAAGAAGCCTTTTTGTTTGTGTTCAAAATGTGACGTTTCATTCAGATTTACAACATGTTAGAACGTGTTGCTTTTAAGTTTGACTTTTCACTTTTACAACCTAGTAGGCGTAGTAGGCCCCTAATGGTGGTGCTTAAAGCTGATAACGCCATTATCATAAATTACTTTATTCTAAACATTATTTAATAATTATATTCCTCTATTTCCCAATAGCTGATCATTTATTTAATACATTTAATTATATATATTATATTGTGTGGACAATAAATCACACAATGGTGAGATTTGTTCCTGATCAGAAGTGTCTTCTATTAGTTTTGGTTTTCCACCTCCGATTTTCAGCTCAAGATTAAGGGCCCTATTTTAATGATTATATACGATTTTAGCATATAATTATTAAATCATGTTTAGAATAAAGTAATTTTCGATATATTATTAGGTAAATATTGGGGTAATTTGGCAGTAATTCCAAAGAAATTTCAAATAGGTTACTTGCTAATTATCACTTAATTCGATGAAATTTGCGGACCTGTAAAATGAAGTGTTACCGTGTTTAGTGCTAATTAGCAAATGTTAGCATGCTAACACGCTAAACTATGATGGTGAGCATGGTAAACATTACACCTGCTAAACATCAGCCCACATGATGAGGGTCAGATCTCTTTTCCCTCGAGAGTTTCCTAACATGACCGTATCCTCTCACGTAGCCTTTCTCACGACCCTACATGTCTGCGCCGCAGGTGCAAAAACACACCGAAACAAACAAACAAACTGTGAAAACAAATGCCGGCTAATGACGGGACAGCTGCGCTCCGCTCACCAGGGTTCTCTCCATTAGTTAAATGCTTCTTTACGACTTTCCCTGAAGGAGTTAATGTGTCGGGGAGTTAAGAGTGAGAGAGAGGTCACACCTCAGCATTCAATACGGCTCATGTCTGCGTCAATTCTCCATCTGTGTTGAAGACGGCTGTAGTTATACACACTTAAACCTGCACTTAAGGGAGGAAAGTGCACAGTTGTCACCTGCTTGCAGAATCCAAAGTTTAACTGTTGCAGAATGGAATATAATTTATTTGTTTAATCCATTTTTATCTTTTTGTTTTGTTTTCATTTTTATTTTCTGATCTTATTTTTATTCAAAGTTATTTCTACAGAGCTCTGCAGCACACGACTGACTGACAGCTGTAGATACTCAGACTTCCAGCAGCACAAGAGCATGACCAAAGAAACCATTTGCAGCGACACACTGAACCCTCAGCTGTGTTCAGAAGCAGGAGGTTGATTAGAGTACAAAGATGCGTTAGAGAGTAAAACAGAGAGCTGATACTGGGCCAGCTTTTCCTCCGTCAGTGGTTCAAAAACCCGTCCACCCTTTAGGACGTTAATATTTCAGTCTGGGTCCACCAATAAAATACCGGGGCTATATTTGGGGCTAAAACGTCAGCCTGAAATGAATTTTGTGGGTAGGAATATTGCTGCGCTGTGTTCGGGCCGGGGGCAAGAAATGAGACTGTCACACGTACAATATTCAATAACGAAATCCCATCATCCTCTACTGCAGGCCAGCCCTAAAACTACGCCAGTCAGCTCCTGACACTTCCTGGAGTTGAAGAAATAATTTGCAGTGAGGTGACGTCTTTCAGTTCTTATTTGGTGAGGTCAGACTGTATCTTATTTATACTTTGAGACTATGCTGCTTAAAGGTTCTCTATATGATATCCAAAGCCTTAATATAGCAGCAAACAACTATTGTCTTTGTAAAAATATAGAGGAGTAATGTCTACCTGAGCAGAGAGTGAAGTCACTCTCCCTCTGTGTGTGTTGTAATCAGAGCTTCTCTGTTTGTTGACATATCCGGGCCGTGCCTTTTAGTGCATGTTAGTGCATGTGAGCGTGCCCCACTGGCTCGCTCACGGCCGCCACTCTGAACTGCGTTCATACGGCGGTTACAGCTGATAACAGAAGAGTAGCGCCCACCCTCCAGTTCTACCTCAGGTAAAAAAAAAAAAGATCTGCTGAGTTGCAGACGTCTCTTTCCCAATGTAAGTCTATGGGAGAAAGTATTTTTGGACCCAATGGCATCACGTGACGGACACGGAAGTTGTAGTACCGTCGTTTGGCTAATACGAAAATTGGCACCACCAACTGGTGCTCTTCCTGAGGGCGTGGTATCCATCCAGCCAACATAATTTTCAGTTGTAACGGAAGCTGATTTTACTCACATTTTTTTACATTGATCAAAGAAATATGTCAATATATGAGTTGTTGTTTCTTTAAGGCGACTTACAGAAACTTGTAGGCCTACAGCTGCATCTCATACATGCTTGATGCCATTTTTCTGTTTTCATGAATGTGGTTAACTACAGTAGCTAGGATGACACCATTCTTAAAGCTTTGATTTGTCAATTGTTTCTCTAAATGTTGGGAACAGCCTTCAATAGGCACAACACTAAACCTATTTAAACTGCTGAATTAATCATTGTTAGTTTGGGAAAGCTCAAAGAAAACAAAATTTGGGCAACACAGATTTCTCACCGGAAAGAAGCATTTTACTGTATTCAGACTGTACTGCTCTTCTTTAGGAGTCCAGATGAATCTTTGTTTAAAGGCCTCAGTGGAGCTTTAAATGTTGACTTTTAATGAATGAGGGGCCGTTGTACGTTACGCTAGATCTTGTGATAAGCTTCTCAGATGCACGTGTGTCTAGTTTTTCTATGAAATCACCCTCTCAGGTGAAGTCTGCTGTGAGGGACTATTTTGCATTAAAAGAGGCAACAACAACCCTTGTTCAAAAATACATGAAGGCGTGAGAGATTGAAATGTTCAGTCCCGCTGTTCGGTAAAACAAAGTACAGCATGTTGTTTTCTGTTTGATGACATATGCTGGTGTCTTATCTCATGAATAAAGTGAGCTTTAGAGTAACGCTGTACGCAGAAGGCTGGCCGGCCTCAGTCTGGTGTGTAATAGCAGCAGGCATGTGGGAGTGTTTAATGGAGAGTGGAGTCATTTGCGCTTTTTAATGATGATTAGAGGAGGAAATTGGCTCAGATTTACAGTGTCACCACCGAAACAGAGGAGGGAGAAAATAGAATAAAGGCCTCTAAATTGTCTGATACTTGTGTGTGTGTGTCTGTGCACAGGTGTGAGACAGAGAGAGAGAGAGACCCGTAACGTACGACTGACCCCCCTCACAACACCCATCCACCCACACACCTCCACACCTCCACTTCCAGAGGAAATGTATCACTTAAACCAACTGCAGCTCAGCTCACAGAACCTAATGAATCTGGACTCAATTTTACGCCTAGCTGCCCTTCCCACTGACACACACACACACACACACACACTCCCTCTCTCTCACACACTTAAATACTGAGGCAGTCTTACCTAGAGCTGGGTGGTAGTCTTTGTGACGTAGAGAGGAAATTGGAACAGTGTGATTATGGCACTGATTGGCAGAAGAGTCTTTTCTGTCTTCTCATCAACACTTTATTCTCCCTTTTGACCTCTCCATTATCCGACAAAAACCTCCTGACGTGCTGTACAGTACAACGCTGCCTCTTCATGGTCCTTTATCTCTTTTCTTCTAAACCTCTTGGTCCCACATTTCCTTTCTCTACTGATTGCTCTACAGGCCTATTTGCCAAATTATTCGAGTGAAGAAAAAGTGCAGTGGAGGAATAAAAGGAATTTGCTGAAGTTGTTTTTTATATTTACAAAATGCACAGGATCTTGTCCATGAAATGTTTTGTGAGCCTGATATTCAGAGTAAATAGACATTATGGTAACATTTCATTTTACAGGTCTGCAAATGTCATGGTAATTAAGTGATAATTAGCAAGTAACTTATTTGAAATTTCTTTGGAATTACTGCCAAATTACCCCAATATCTACCTCAAAATTTAGCGAAAAATTACTTTATTATAATCATTATTTGATAAAATATTCCGCTATTTCCCAATAGCGGGTAATTTATTTAATACATTTCCAAGAAAAGAATACAAAGTTAATTGATATGCTTTATTTCCATGTCTGCTGATAAATAGATAATAATTAGCAAATAACTTTTTTGAAATTTCTTAAAAAACTCCCTGAAAGATTACATTAGCTACCAGGTTGCATTTATAGACAATAAGTCACACAATGGTGAGATTTGTGCCTGATCAGAAGTGTCTTCTATTAGTTTTGGTTTTCCATCTCCAATTAAGAGCAGCGCACAGCTGCTTCTCAAGCCTAAGGGCCCTATTTTAACGATTATATGCTATTTTAGCATATAATTATTAAATTATTAAATTATGACACTGGAGGACACAGTCGCACATGATTTTTTTCTGATTAACTGTCTCATGCAATACTGTCAGGATATAGTGACGTTTCATAAAAGTAACTTTTTTTCATATTTGCTCCATTTCTACCCACTGCTGCTTTAAGTAACACCACTTCCGGAGTTATTTAACCCAAACCCCGACCTTTACCTAAACCTAAATAAGTAGTTTTGTGTCCTAAACCTAACTGTGAAGACGGAAGCACTGCCCCACTTATAGTCGTCTCTACAAAGCTTGGTTGTTACAGCAGGGGAAACAACTGCTAATGAATACAAAAACCTATTTGAATTGCTGAGAAAAAAAATGTGTACATGTGTGTAGAAATGACTTCTCTGACTTTGACACCAGATAACACAAACCTTTTTGAATCACTGACAACATTTGAGACGTGGGCGATTGAGAGGTCTGGAACCAGGTACCTACAATTCTCTTGGAAAGCATTTTGAGTTTTTTTAAATATTCACAATTAACATTTAAAAATGTCCCATTTTAAAATGTTAATTGTGAATATTTTAGAACAAAACTCTTCAGTTTGGTGAAAACAAGCCGCTGAACTGGTCTCCCTCCTCCACTGAGGCCTTTGAGTGAAAAGCTCTTCAAAATGGCTTTAAAAAAAATGACATTTAGTGTGAAATCACTCAAACAATTTTGATCATAGATAACAACTTGAGAGGAGAGCAACCCCTTAAAATACAGGTCTGTTATGATTCACGCAAACCGCCCAAAATGTCTCTCTGAAACACACAAAGAGAGACACACAATCACGCCACATACATTCAGTAATTCTCAAGAAGAGCTGTGCAGCTTCTTTCTTTTTTTTTGGTGGAGAGCCGTAGCATGCATTCCTCTATTAAGATATGTAAATTCATAATCTCTCAAATACCCATTTTTACATCCATTTCTGTCTGTCATTCAAACAGCCTTCATTCTCTCCTTCTGTCTGGCGGTTTGTGTGTCTATCTGTCTGCTCCGTGGCCCTCTCCCCTCTGCCTCCATCCAAACAGCAAACGCCAAAGAAGGAGACTTGTCTCGTCCCTAAAGGCCAATTGTCAGGCATAATTACCATCAGAGAATTAGAGGTTGAAAAAGCAGATTAGATTAGAGCGTGTGTTTCATTTTTTCCCCCTCTCCTCTTCTTTTTGCATTGTTCCTCTGCACTCTTTATTTTTCTCATTATTATAGAATTAAAGAAGAAAGAAATGGAAAATTAAAGAAAAAACAACGTTGAAATAGAAAAAAATCTGCAAGAGAAAATAATAGTTCGCATCAGGGCTGCAGCTAACAATTACTTTTATAATTTGTCCATTATTTTTACTATTGTTTAGTGTAAAAATATCAAGTAGTGACAAATGCCACTTAACACTTTCCTAGAGCACGAGGTGACATCTTTAAATGTCTTGTTTTGTCTGAATAACAAGTCAACACCAATAGATATTCAATTTAATATGATATATATAAGTGAAAAGAAGGAAATCCTCACATTTGTGGAATTAAGAAACAAAATGTCTTCTTGATTAATGGCGATTCATTAATTACCAAAACTATAATTTTTCTGTCCATCGACTGACGTATAGGGCTGTCAAAGTTAACTTTATAATAACGCGTTAATGCAAATTCGTTTCAACGCCACTAATTTCTTTAACACTTTAATGCAACTTGAGATTTTTAATTAACCTCTTAAAAATCCGTTACACATGTTACGAAACGATACAACTTTATTGTTAGTTTGCACTGAAATTCATTTTGCATCCATGGGCAGCTCAGTTTGAGAAAAAGTGGTCATACAATAGACATACTGTTACCATAAACAGACAAACAAGTAAGACCCATCAGACAAAAAACAAAACACATCACAATTATTCATACATAACCCATTAAAAAATTATCATCTATCCTTTGGATTTACATGTCCTTAGCAGCACATTAATTATTATTTAGCAACATGTTGAGTATGTAGTGCATAGTATGCGATTTCGGATGCCGTTGTGTTGCCTAAACCTAACTTCCTGGGAAAAAGGGAGATTATTTTGAAAGGACACTATGCATGTAACGAGCGTATATTGACACCCCGTCCCTGACATGTCCAAAAGTAACGCAAGAGGGGTACCCCGTGCGGCAGTATTTGACGAGTTGGGAGTGAGAATGTGTTGATCGGATAAAAAAAAAAAACGCATATGAAAAATACGGACTTGGTGTGCAAAGACCTTAAAACGGTTTCAACCAAAAAATGAACATTATAACCTTGATGATTTATTGCAGGACTGTTGTATTAGAGTGTTTGTACCTAATAAACCACTAACTGAGTGTACATAGTCTAAAGTATAGACACACACATAC
>CAKALU010033123.1:0-10898 GCA_916700995.1 Hozukius guyotensis | reverse complement strand
CTCCACAGCACCAGATTTCTTTCACTTTCAAACTTGTAGTCTTAAGCACTCAAGTGACATCTCTTGAGGCAATTTATCACACTTCACACAGCTCCCTCATGTGCAGTAGTACTCCACAACACCTGCAAAAACACTTTGATGTGTTCCCCTTTCATACCTCTGATGTGTCAAATCTAACGGCCTTCGGAGATAATTATGAGAACAGATACACAAACCCTTTTTGCATATATCAAATATCTAAAACAACTTTTAGATCAAATGCTAGCTGTTTCCTTCATAACTCAAAGCCCCCTTCCAACTGCACTGCTTACTTAATTCAAACTTTGCACAAACACTGACAAAGTTAACCACATCTGCATCATATACTAACATGTTTACAGATTATACTCCATTTTGATTTATATATGAAAAAATCTGCTCTTAAGTGTGGTTTTTGGGCATCAGTGTCTGGCCACTCTATTCTTTGGTGGGTCTGTCCATTTTCATAAAGCACAAGACCTCTACTGTACATGATCCCCTCTATAACAGTGACAGATGTTACATCAGCTGGACAGCATGAAGCATCATCAATGTGTGAATGCTGGTTGAGCTTCCTCAACCCATTCAAGTTACTTTCTCACCAATGTGTGCCTCGGTAGCACTGTTACTGTTAATGATCTCTTAAAAACTAAAGTACGTAATTAAAACAGCACATCATGTTTGCTGTTGGGGAGAGTCATCAAATATTCAGAGGCAACAGCATTTCACAGCCTGATTCACTGTAACGTAAGGCATCAGCGTTATCATGGGGATACTTTGTGTGTTTGACTCACTTCCTGAAGGTCGGTATGGATCCCTGTAAGGACCGTCCAGGAGACGTCCCCGACCCGTTGCTTTGTCTTGACAGCAAACTGTCTGTTTCAAAGGCAAACATCCCGTCACGGTCGTCAGGAACATCCAGGAACTCCCCGTCGCTCCACACTCCCACTGTGCCATCCATTGACTGGTATCTGATCTCTATGGTAACGCTGGTCTGAAAACACAACGAAAGCAGATGAAAATGAGCAGAAAGTTAATACGCTTCCACTTCCAGAAAGGTCACAGTGCAGTTATTTGACTTCAAAGCATTTGGCAGAAAGATCATTTCATCTTAGTGTATCAAAAACATTTTTAATACTAATATAAAATGTGCCAATTTGTTCAAATCCACCTGTTGAGCAGATCTCATTATTTCACCTCTCAGCTGCTTCTGATGGGTCTATTATCTCTGCACCAAAATCTAATCCGAAGACTTTATGACATGTCACATCGAGAAACTCCTACAAAAAATTGGAATTTAAAGCACAATTAATGTCCCTGACACTAATATAATTAGTTTGTCAGTGCTGTCATCACTATCATAACTACAATTTGTTTTGTTTTCGTTACCTTAGAATGAGCCCTTCATATCTACATAGGGAGCGGGTCCTCTTCACGGAGTCTGCCATGTTGCTCCGCCATGTTTCTACAGTAGCACAGAACGGACAAACCAAACACTGGCTCTAGAGAGAACCTTTCACATTTTTATGAGACCTGAAGGCCATCGTAATTCTCCGACACGCTTGTGAAACGTGAGCCGCAGAGTGCAAAACCGTGGTGCTCCAGCCATCGTCTGACTTCCATTGCTCCTAAAGTAGTTTTATTATGGTAAGGATGGCCTCTGAGCGTTATCACGGTTTTGCACTTGGCGGGTCACGTTACCGCAGTCTTGTAGGAGTAAGCCGAGGGGTACTCAGTTGGTTGCAATCTGCAACCACACCATTAGATGCCGTCAAATCCTACATCCTACTGTACCTTTAAAGCTTAGTCTTGGCTAATTCACAGACCAGACCGGCACTGCGTCATCGCTAAGGCTGTATCCCCTTTTGGGGGGAGGGAAATGCGCAGTCACATATGGAGTGAAACGGGAAAATGCACAAAAGCTGTTAACCGAATTTTTTTAGACTGAGATTTGACGCACATAAGATATAAATATTCACTGTCCGTGTGGTAAATCGCTAAATGATGTTGGGACAGTTACTACTGATGGATAACTTAGCTTAGTTAGCTTGAGTGGGAGGCTGCTGCGTTGCAGTCACACAGCCAACATCAGACTGTCATTTCCAACTAAATCTCAGCTTAAAGATCAAATAGTTGGCTTATTAACAGGTTGATTACTTACAGACAACACTATGCCTAACGATACCTGGTGATTCAATCAAATATGTAGCACTATAGATGTCTGGATAAGAAATATCCGGCCGCTGTGATGCAAGGTCGCAAATAAATGTTAGACATGTGTATAAAACACATGTTTGTTTAACAAGAGATGAATGCATACGAACTTGTCAAAATTACAATCCAAACATACGTCAAATTGGGATCTTCTGTTTTCTATCCCCCATAAAGGGGGCGTAGCCTTGGTGATGACGCAATGCCGTATAGCAATCCATTTAATTGGGTTCAGAAAAAGCTCTCGGTATAGACAACAAACTTTAACAGGACTATAAATCATCTCTTCTACCTAGTATTTGCTGGGGGAATTCAGACCGACAGCGAGTGTTAGTTTAATCTAGGCCAGAAACATCAGCGACACTGTAGTTTGTCTTGTCGTGTCTTCTTCGGAGTCATGTTTGGACAAATATTATCCTCCTGACAATGACCTCATCTTTATTACGGAGCGGCCAATTTATTCTCACTGACAAAGACGGATGAGGAGAAAATATACACGGGGCTCTCGTTCTCCTTTCTCCCTCCGTGTCGCTCTCTCTTTCCTGCATCCTCGCAAGACAATCACCGCTAGTCCACGAGGAGTAGATTTGTCACTATGGCAACCACACCAGTGCAGTTGTAAGTAAAAGTGCTCTCTCTCAGTTTATGTCGGATTTAGTTTCTTCCTACATGGAGGTACAATACTAAAATTCTCTTAATTGTGTGTGTGTGTGCTTTCAGGAGAAGCCACTCGCACATATGTCAGTGGGACGTGTGCATGTGTGTGCAAGTATAAACCCTAAAGCACTCCCCATGCTGTGTGTCATCATCTCAGAAGCATCACATCAGCACTCCCTGCTCCACTAACACAATTCTGCACCCCGGGGTGCTTTAAAACCTCAGATCATCCTCACAATCATCTTTACCACTGAGCTGCTCTGCGGTTTAGCTGTTCTAAACACAATTTCCAATCAATAGAGAATATCTGGATTAATGTTAATTGTCCCGATGTGCTGATGGTGCAAAGGAAGGTTGTATTTCCATCAGATCCTTGTTGATGTGCAGGTCTTAAACGCCACCGATTTAATAGGCCAGATGACGGCTGTTTCTTCTCCTATTGCCACCGCTGCAGGTGCATTGGAAGATTGATTTCTCCATTTAATGTTCCACTACTTGCTTGTGAATGGATTTTGCTGACTAATAAGATTTCATTTCAATTCTACTGCTGTAAGGTAAGTCATATCCTTTTACAAATATAAACTGATTTAAGCTTTTGTAAACTATGTTTGGACACTAGTTAATTTTATCTTTATTGACATTAAGATAAGATAAGATAAGACATTCCTTTATTAGTCCCACAGTGGGGAAATTTGCAAAAATTACCTCCTTCGAGCCGGATTTGAACCAGCGACCTAAGGATGTCTATGTATTCATTCTACAGTCCTCCGCTCTACCAACTGAGCTATCGAAGGGGATAAAATACAATCTGTATCAGCTCTTCATTGAAGCTATACGAGTTAAATATTTAATCCCCCAAACTGCATGTTTTTTTGGCTGGACCGCAGAGAGCCAGCCCTACGAACGCAAAAGTCTGTCACTGAGTGATGAATTTACACGATTGGTTGGCTGGGAACAATCTGTTATATAAATGAGCCCGTCCAGCGCGAAGCGTCCAGCTCACAAAACTTGGACCAAGCTGTGAAACTAGGCGATCTAGTTCTAATGGCTGATTAATGGCTGCCCCAAATTAAAGTATTCTGTATGTCTTGTGCATCATTTTATACACATTTCCTTAAATTTTATCTTGACATGTTTGTTGACGTGTACTTTTGGGAACTTTGGAATCTCCACTCAAATCTTAAATAAAGTTCTTTGCCTTTACAGCATTAGTTTGTTCTGATGGGTTCAGTGGGTTTGAAGAAGCTTCATGTAAATGGTGTTTACTCCTCATTTTGGATGTCCAGGTAACATACCCGTGGCAGCTGTTAAACCTGCTAATTGATTTTTTTTGGCCACCAACACAACAAGCTGTAAACACAATATTAACACGTTGTTCACTTATAATTTGGTGAAAATTATCTATTTACACATCCAGCATTTAAACGTAGCAACATAGGATTCCTCTGGAGTTGTCCCATATTGACTCCACATTAAACAGAGATGGTCCGGAGATATGAACAGGGCCAAAAATCCAAAAGTTTTAACCTTCCCACAGTGCAACCCCTGTAGATTGATGACACTGACAATGTGAGAGCAGTGTTGAGCTTTACCTTTATTGACGTGTTGTTGTCGTCGATGAGCGTGTCGGTCAGCTCCAGCTGTCCCTCCTCGGCCACCTTCTGAAGTACCATACAGAAAGTCCCCACCAGTCTGCAGGGAAACACCGACAGAGTATCGTAAAACACCAATCAGTGAGATCAATACATGGCATTACATCAGAACATGGGGTCCTTTGTTTCTCCTCTGCTGCCCATCTGGTTACCTCTGTGTAAATCTAAAGTCTTTTTTTAGTCATTGTCACATCGCTGGTTTATCTCCTTGTTCAGTTACACTAATAAATACTGACATAATAGTACTTTTTTATTCACCAAGAGCATCTGGTCTCCACGACTCTGTGTCACACTGTGTAGGTCTGTGTGCCTCAGTGATAGAGTCATGAACAGACTGCTGTTTGGTGGGTGGTGATGGGTATGTGCTGTGACAGACATTGAGAAAGTGCCACACTGCCTTTGTCACCAACTCACTACAGTATGTCACTCCTCAAAGCAATTTAAAGTAAGTCGATTTCAGCTGAAATAGACACACACCAAACACATTGTCTATCAGTCTTCCTTTCACCTAGCATCTCCTCTTAGTTGTCCTTATTTTGTACACAAGTGTGAGCAGTATGGTGAGAAACACTGAATGTGAACATCACTTTTTGTTCATTTAGAAGAAAACTACACAAGGCGCCTTAAACATATTAACACATATTTACACTTCATTTTAAAAACTCCCTATAACGGCCGGGACACACAGGGTATATGGGTGTTTGCCTCATAATGTACTACAATAAGCACCACTAAGGACAAACTTTGGTGTGACTATCAGCGAAATTGTTATTGTATCTAATTCCCTTGTTTTGCAAATGCCACCTATCCGGTAGCACGTTAAAGGAAATGCTAAAACATATACTGTATGCCAAAAAGCTTCTACTGTGCGACCCAGGCCTGCAAACATTTCAGACAGCTAATTCTCCAAAGCTTTCAACATATTTCAGCACCAGGCAGCAATTCTCAGCAATTTCTTTTAAGCTCTTATCAATGTCCTCAAGGACAAGTAAATAAAGGGATGAAGACTTTCATACCATTCATTCACCCAGCGCACTGAATGAAAATGTTATTCTCTGCTTTTACTTCCTAAAGTTTTTTAATGGCAAGAAAAATAAGTTCTCTTTTTGTTTTAATTGAAAAGCTGAAGGCTGCAGAGACCTTAAAACTGGGGACACAGCAAGCTGACATCAAAGAACTAGCTGCGACGAAGGCCCCCAGTTGTATTCCCTCACGTCACCTTTGTCTTGGCCAAAAAGTTGCACTTGAACACACCACCAAGACTGCAGCCAACTACCACGTACGTCCGTTTCTCTTCCTGTGCACTGGTTTGTTTACACTGAACAGCCAATCAGAGTATTTTCTCTCACCGACGGGCACAGAAAAAACTCCAACACAGGCAGACTAGAGCTGACGATGCGGGACAGACCGCAAAAACTAGGCCGACGGATGCTCACCGATGGCCCCAAACTGTCCGACGGCCAACCGTCGGCTTGGTGTGTTAAGGCGTTTAGATTCAACTTCAGCATATGCAGCACATTATGCATTTAACTGTACGTTTTTTCTTCTAAATTTGCATTAAAAGAAAACACTTTTACAAATTTAGATGACTAAATTAACAAAATGTAAGTCTGGCAAGTCAAATTAACATCAATCACCCATTTGTTTTCTTTGAGTAAAACCTCATGGTTGAATTAATGGATTATTTAATTATAGTTATACCGCATTCATGTCATATCGAAGTTACTGTCATTACCAGTTACCAATTTGCAAATAGTGTTCTTAACAAAATCCAAGTCGTAATTATGATAACTTTTTCTGCAAGCTCCAATAAAACGGAAGTGCCTCAAAACCAAGCAAGCATGGATAACTCGTGTCAGCCAAAGTCCTTCTTTCCAGGTAATTAAACCAAATGTAATGGATATAGAACTAGTATATTGTCAATGCATAGTATTTATAAGCCTCCCATAACCAACTCTGCAGTGGTTTGGGTTAAAATAAGGACTTTTTTAAAAGGGTAAGGGGATTTTTGTTGTCATGTTTGGAAACCCAATAAACCGGATTCTTTGATTGTTGTCGTTAAATATAAAATCATTAGACATAAGGTTCATTGCTATGCTGCCCAAGGATCCTTCGCAGAACATAACAGTGGGAAGAAACCCAGTACAGTCCCCATTCAGCTAGCCAATTAGAGCTGGTGAATAATTTAAAGAGTTTCCCCCAAAACAGTGTGTTGTTCGCAGAGCAATCAGCCACACATGCGCTGCCCACACTGAGCCACAACCATATGTCATTTCTATTGTACTGTAATGGTCACTAGCTCATACACACACAGACACACACACACACACCCCAGTAACACGTGGGGTGAAAATACCGCTGTGTTTTTAATTTCCATACATACGTGACAGACAGGATAAATAGATATAAAATAAAAAAGCAACAAGACAGTCATTAGGAAGGACAGACACACAATCACCAGGCTGGACAGGAGTCCGCAGGGAGAGATATCATCATAAAACAAGGGCATACAATCAATAGCTTACCACTTGGCATGCTCTCTCTCTCACACAAACACACATAAGAAAACCGCAGGGATGGCAGCTAATGATGTGAGCTTCCCAACGGGACGATAGACATTGACAGTCAGACAAGAGTGAATGAGTACAGGACACACAAACACATCCAAAGTACACAAGCACACCTGCACTTCAGTGCGTAAAAACCAACAAATGCTATCTTATTAAATTTATAATAAAGAAAAACAACAAAGGCAGAAGGTACTTTATCAGTGAGCAAATAAAGATTGTGCTGTTTATCACCTGCTATTATTCTTTCCCTCTCTCTAGATTAACTGTACGGAAAGGAATTCTCATGCTCAACTACTCTGCTGCAACTTTTCTCCTCAAGTGAATGTGAACTTGGGCTGTGCTTTTCTCCTAAAATGTACGTTCCCATACAACTAAACTGCATTCTATATTACGTTTGGATGGAAACGTATTTTGTTGTAGATTACATTTGTCTTTGACGTATCCCAAATAGTCCGCGGACGGCCGCAGCAAGTGACGTAGTACAACGAGCGACGCACAGAGCAGGTGACATTGCATATTGAGTGACCATTGAATGAAAGTTATGTGGAATAATAACATTATTGGTCTAATAACCAGTATAACAAGCAAGAAACTCAGCTAAGGGTGAGCAGGAGTGGTGGTGGATTGGTCAAACAAACACCAGACTTTCCCCCCAGGTGACCGCTGTTCATGTCCTGTGTGAAACAAAACGTCAACGTTCACTTCATAGTAATTTTAAGCCATACCATGATGTTTTTCAGTAAACCTAACCCAGTAGTTTTGTTGCCTAAACCTAACTAAGTAGTTTTGTTGCCTTTTTAGTTTTGTTTTGTTTCAATGTTGTAGTCATTTTAAGCCACACCATGATGTTTTTTTGCTACACCTAACTAAGTAGTTTTGTTTCAATTTACAACATTAACTACGTGTTTAAAACTCAGACCATAATCTGGGAGAAAATATATTTCCTGCCAAATGTAATTGAGAATGCAGTTTAGTTGTATGAGAACATCATTTTGTAGGAGACAGAGTTGCTCTGTTAATAGCGCTTTTCTCCTGATCAGAATCCTGTGTCAGGTCATAAAGCCCCGAGTTTGATCCCTTTTAACGCCCGGGCCACACTGCCTGTGTGAGCAGCATGTGAGGTTACTTCGTTGAATTGCTGCATCTCTCACACGTGTCGTATCCACACAGACAGCTTTTCTGTTGCTGTGCCTACTGCCAGCCGTTTCAATGTTTCTTTCATAATGGCCATTTCATTAAATTGTTTACTGTATGTCATTTATATCTAATTTAGACAAAAAAAGGTTAAGAAGTGTGTGCTCATTTGTAAATAATAATAACAATAACAATTAAAAGCCAGTACTCTATCAAACATAATTCTATCTATGAATTTATGGAGCCGTGGAAGTCACTGCATTTTCTACCACACTGTTCTGCAAATATAAGAATCAGAATAATAGCCTTTCGTTAACAAATGAAGGGATTCTGTCCACAGAAAAATTCTAAGAGGGCTTTTATTTTGAAACAGGAAGTGGTGAGTTAAAAATAAATATTTACTTTTTTCATGTCTGTGACATATTCTACAGATACAGACATTGAAACTTTAGTAATGTTGCTGGTATAATGTCAACATATGGTCAAAAGGTCATTTTCACAGTATTTTTTGCTGTGAACCACACAGCACACAGAAAAAATAGGCGAGACCTCAAATCTCTAGCAGAAACGCAGCAGACACACAGCTGGCTGCTCTGACCTGTTAACATGAACGCCCAAATAAAAAGCAAAAGGTTCCGCGACGCACACGCACTGCTGACGCGGGCAGTATGGCCAGAGCGTGAGCAGTGCTCCACACAAAACTCTGATAATTGAAATTTGTTGATTGGACATAAGTTCCACAAGAGTTTTCATATCTGTGTCAGGCCTTAACTCACTTGGAACAGCGTGCACCCTGCTGAACGAGCACTGTAAGTTTGAGTACATGCAGTGCCAGAAGAGATATAAGTTTGAGATACTCTCGTGTTCAGTTTTTTCCTCCTGAAAAAGCAGTTTTTGTAGTGTCAATATGCTCTCTTCAGATCTTGCCAGATCTCACATGCATTTTCTGCAGTAAATGCATTTTCTTGTCCATCTCCCTTCGTCTTTATCTCCATCTCTGGCCTCACTTACACTATTTCTTTCCTCTGGAGTTGGTGGTGATGAATTCAACGTACAGTTGAAAGTGAGGCCACATTTGTCAGCAGAACTTCAAAACTTAATTATGAGGTAAATTTAGAATTTCAGAACTTGACTTCACTTTGAATCTCAGCTATGAAAAAGAAAGTTATGTGCTTCCCTTCAGGCGCTGGCAGATGCTTTCTCTGTGAAGGTGCATGTCTGCCAGGCTCCCCCCTGAATCACTCCATGCTCCATGACATGACTCAAGCAGAGTCTATAAGGATATTAATGGTTTTCTGCAGTCAACTTTTTCCTTGAAGTTGAGTATAAACTTCTGCACCTCTGAGTGGTGTCACTGTAAATCCTAACCCACCGCAGTATAATCCCCTCTTTCCTTCCACAGACAGTGGTGATCAATATGTCCAGCAAATGGTCTGTCATTTCCTTTCAGCCATTGTCACGCGTGTACAAGTGCTGAATAATTGAACTGAGCAGGGCCTATCATGTTCTGGCTCACTTTTTAGCACTTCAAAAGGTGGCATTCATTATTGATTGTAGATCTGCAAACAATGTACTTTCATCTGCTTTATAATTCAGCGCTCCCTTCCCTTTCAATTTGTATTATTTTTCTTTGTGTGCCTCCAGTTTCTTTTGCAAAATCGAGGCGTGACTATGACGAAATCTCCGGCTCAGGTGACATTGAGGGGAGGTGAGCACAGCTTTGAAATGTAAAATATTTTTCCCAGTCAAATAGAGTTGTTCTCGAGGTTGCACTAATCCATCCCCGCTGCTGGTAACTCTACTCAGCTGGAGGACAGTGTGAAATGAAAATGTGACAGCTGACAGGTAGGTGTGTATGTGTGTGTGTGTGTGTGTGTGTGTGTGTGTGTGTGTGTGTGTGTGTGTGATTTGGCCGAGAAGAAGCTTCTGCCAAGCACTGCCCCCCACCGGTGTCCACAAACTGATATAAACATAAGAAGAATGTGTCTTTCACTGGTGTTCAAAGATGAATATCTATTGATTCACATGGACACAATCAATACTCCAGTAACAATAGACTTCCTTAACCACAAACAATGGAAAAAGCTATTAAGACTCGTTTTTCTCTGTCAGTGTCCATCAGCATGTCATGCGTCATGTGGTTAGAAGCAGTGACATTGCTCTTATTGATGTTGTTGTTCCTACAAGCAGAGCGTTGTTCCAGCCTCACAACAGCCGTGTTGCAGGACAAAACAAACATATGAACTTTAGGGCTGTCAAAGTTAACTCTTAACGCCACTAATTTCTTTAACAGATTAACACAAGCAATCTTTCTGAGTTTGTAGCGGGCTCAGTTTTAAAGCTAAAGTGAAGATATACATATGAAACTAGAAAACCTAAGGAACCCATTAGTATCAACCATGTCATACTAGCTTGTCGGGAAGGAGGTTAAATAACGCTCCAAACTTGCGCTAAATTTTGGCGAGGAAAAACTGGCATGGCCATTTTCAAAGGAGTCCCTTGACCTCTGACCTCAAGATATGTGAATGAAAATGGGTGCTATGGGTACCCACGAGTCTCCCCTTTACAGACATGCCCACTTTATGATAATCACAAGCAGTTTGGGGCAAGTCATAGTCAAGTCAGCACACTGACACACTGACAGCTGTTGTTGCTT
>CAKALU010033122.1:0-10428 GCA_916700995.1 Hozukius guyotensis | reverse complement strand
GTCATGTTCTGTCTCTTTGTAGTTGTTTTTCGCCTCTTTGTGATCATGCTGTGTCTCTTTGTAGTCGTCTGTTACCTCTTTGTAGTTGTTTTTGCCTCTTTGTGGTCATGTAGTGTCTGTTTGTAGTCGTCTTTTGACTCTTTGTAGTCATGTTGTGTCTCTTTGTAGTTGTTTTTTACCTCTTTGTAGTTGGTTTTTGTCTCTTTGTGGTCATGTTCTGTCTCTTTGTAGTTGTTTTTTCGCCTCTTTGTGATCATGTTGTGTCTCTTTTTAGTCGTCTGTTACCTCTTTGTGGTTGTTTTTGCCTCTTTGTGGTCATGTAGTGTCTGTTTGAAGTCGTCTTTTGACTCTTTGTAGTCATGTTGTGTCTCTGTAGTTGTTTTTTGCCTCTTTGTAGTTGTTTTTTGTCTCTTTGTGGTCATGTTCTGTCTCTTTGTAGTTGTTTTTTCGCCTCTTTGTGATCATGCTGTGTCTGTTTGTAGTCGGTTTTTACTTCTTTGTCATCGTGTTATGTCCACATGTGGTAATTTTGTGTCTTTGTAATTACAGACAAGAAGTCAGACAGTATTGAGAGACGGACTAACATGTTGTTGGTTTTGGTATTTTCATGGAATTTGTTGACAATAACAAAAATATAGAATGACACCACCCTTATCCTTTAACTACACATTTAGAGTATTTGACACTGAACTTTGTTTGGAACAAAGTTTTTGAAAGTCCTGATGTGTGATGTCACTCCTCTCTTCTTCATCATCATCATCATCATCTCATCTCAAGCTGAGTCAGCAATCACCAAAAAACAACGTGACAACTTTCTGGCAAAGAGAGGCCTGAGTTTTATTTGCTGCTCTGAATGTTTGGGCTCCTCTTTTGTGATGGAGGCACTCTAATTTCATCTACTCTGCTAAATGCACTTCTAAGAGCAGACGACCAGACACTAATTTTGATGTACGAGACGTTCTTATGTTAACTACAAAACACAATGTGCACGGGTGGAGAGCCAGGAGGCTTTTACTGGATTTCAGATCTTTGCAGACTGAATTTAAGTCCATGTTTGGGTGTTTTCTGTGTAGCGAGCCATAATACAGATTTTAACGAGATTAAACTGAGAGTTGTGCTCAGAATCATGATTCACTTCTTATCAACATGAACGTGGTTGCAAGCAAAGTGTCTCCATGTGATCAAGTAAAAAAACACACACATAGATGCATCCAAAACAGAAACTAACTCCCACGCATGCTCATCTACTGTCCTCTCCCAACAAACACCCACATGGCGTAGACACACTTTCACAATAAAACACCACGAAATCACTCAACAGATGAATAAATAACAAAGTTCACATCAAACTCTAAAACTGTGAAGTTTTTAGTCGCTCTCCTGCCTCGAGTGTTCCCACTGCTGCCGAAAATATTTCTTTTACAGTACAATGTTAATATTAGTGCCAGGAAACCTAATTCAGTTGATTACGTATTGCTTAGCAACAAGTTTCAGGGAATGAAGATTATATCTGGATCATCTTTTCTGTTTTTTTATTTCTGATCAGAGTGATGCCTGGTGGTGTGAATAGCCAAACGCCAGCAGCTGAGGGATCCATCCAGCAGGAAGAGCCTCTCTTCAGGTAAAGTGAAGCTATAATATCATGTAATAATGTTACACCGTCTCTGATTGTAGGAAATGGCCCGAGGAACCACAGACAGGTATTAACCTAATGTTGTGGACTTAATGGTGTTTTAAGCAGAGCAGTCTGACTTCATCTGTCTCTGAATCCTTCAGTCTCATCTGGTTTCTCTCTCTGCCTCTGATTTATGGACACACTCCGCTGAGGCAGTCTGTCTTCACGGAGGAGGGTGTGTATGTGGGAAGCATGTTAGCGTTTATAAATGCCACTGGTGGGAAGTAACTAAGTACATTTACTTATTTACTTAAGTACTGTATTTAAGTGAAAATTTCAGATACTTTACCTGAATATTTCCTGCTACTTTAACTTTATACTTCACTGCACCACATCTCAGAGAGAAATATTGTACTTTTTACTGCATTTATTTGGGAGCCATAGTTTCTTTGAAGATCTATATGTTTAAATGTATTTATGACTAACTTCTAAAATATGATGCAATGTTACAGACTGAACTACCCCACAGTTTATAAACTAGTTAAATCAGCTCCACCTCAGTAAATCCAGGAGAAAAATATGTTTCACTCTAAACATAATTGACGATGCAGTTTCGTTTTACTGGAACGTAATGTTTAGGAGACCGGGCTGCTGTATCTGCAGGGATTTTCTTATGTTGCTGTATTCGGGACATTTCTTGGCATCAACCTCTGTAAAAACGCAGCGACCAGGTGCCAGATCGACAGCACGCATCCAAGAGGAAGCTATGAAAACGGCGGCCACAGCGTAAAAAAATATAGCGAGGCAAAACGCCAAGCCGGAGAAAGCTCGTTCCAAAATGAAAGTGAATCTGAGGTTGGCTTTCACCCGCTGGCGAGCACCCTAACGGCAGCCAGGGGGCGTGGCTTCTGGTGTCGATGAGTCGGGGAGGAGGGGGCCAACTTTGAATGTTGTGTTTTCAAACCGCAACCGGCAAATCTTCCTCATTGTGCCTTTAAGTAAGATCATTAATGCAGGGCGTGTCATGGAGAATTCACTGCATAAAGTAGATAAAAAAAGTGCTTTTGCTACTTTTACTAAAACCTGCTATAACAGATTTTTTTGGCCACCAGCTTTCCACGGGCCCCTGGACACAGACATGTGAAGGGCCCCCCACCCTTCCAACATAGGAGCAAGGCACCCAGACTGAAAGTTTGGGTCTCTTTGTAGTCGTTTGTGGTTGTGTTATGTCCACTTGCGGTCATTTTGTGTCTCTTTCTAGTTGTTTTTCGCCTTTTTGTTGTCATGTTATATCCACTTGTGGTTATTTTGTGTCTCCGTAGTCGTTTTTTTTGCCTCTTTCTAGTAGTTTTTTGTCTTTTTGTAGTCATTTTTCGCCTCTTTGTGGTCATGTTGTGTCTCTTTAGAGTCGTTTTTTGCCTCTTTGTAGTTGTTTTTTATCTCTTTGTGGCTGTTTTTTGCCTCTTTGTGGACATGTGTCTATTAGCAGTAGTTTTTTGCCTTTTTGTCATCTTGTTATGTCCACTTGTGATCATTTTGTATCTTTGTAGTTATTTTTTGCGTCTTTGTGGTTGTTTTTCGCCTCTTTATTGTCATTTTGTGTCTCTTCGTAGTCTTTTTTTGTCTCTTTGTAGACATTTTCTTCTCTTTATGATCATTTTGGGTGTCTTTGGAGTAATTATTTTTGTGCTTTTTGTCCTCGTGTTATGTCCACTAGTTGTTTTTTGATTTTTTGTAGTCATTTTTCACCTCTGTGACGTCATTTTGTGTCTGTGTAGTCGTTTGATTGATTCATACAGAGGTTCTGGTTCAGTGACCCTGGTCCTGTGGATGGTACGTAGCCCCGTTCAGTGAACTGTTGTTCAGTTAAGTTCTCGAGTCTCTGTTTTAGTTCTCATTTCATCTTGGACTGCCGTCCCAGTCATTATTAGATGAATTAAAGTCCACTGATCATTTAGACGATGCAGGTTTAGTTGAGAGCTGCTGGAGGAAGGTCAGCTACATGTGATCAGTAGAGTAACATGATGAGAGAGAGAGTCTCTGTGGAGCTGCAGTCATACAGTGTGACCACTGAGCTGATCTAATACACACCTCATTACAACCATCCAGAGGAGGTTATTAAACACACTGTTAGTTGGTGGTAGTAATACACCATGAAAAAAAGCTACGAAGCACCAATAAACGAGGAGAAGAAGCAGCAGCAGATGTAAACAATGCACATTATATATACTTAATATATAAGAGCTTTTCAAATATTTTATGAGGTATGAATGTATTCATGATGTTTGTTGGACATACGGACACACAGACAGACGCCTTCTGGTGAGAACAGCTGAACCAAAACTATCTAAACTCAAAGGTGCACTTACTAGCTTTTCAGAGCTTTCAACCACGTCCCACCTTCTTCATTCATTCTCAAAGCTATAGTGAAACCTTTCAGTTTTACATTATAGTGGTAATATATATATTTGCTTCGGATGAAAACTCCAAATGCAACTTTTAAATAACTTTTTGAGTGTTTTTTTTTTTACATTTGCAAAGACATTCGGACTATCTACCGGCTACTTTTATCCTAAATCTTGTCTTTGAGTTGATCTCAGTCTAATCTCAGGCTTAACTAAAGTCTCGACTGTGATTCCTCTCCTGGAAATGTTCATGAGAATCTTTGCTTTTGACAATGAAAGTGAAAAAAATCTCGAGAATATTATACCAATAAGATAGATAACATTAATGTTAATGACTCTGCACAGCCAGAAGTGTGAATAATATGTTAAATTATGAGTTGTATGTCAACAGAAATGTTCTTTATCAATAAGTATTTGTCATTGTGTGTACCAGCAGCACCAAACCAAAGGAGAAGAGAATGATGGTAACAGTGAGTCTATAATTACATGAGGATCCCTGCTGAGCTCTCCAGGGAGCCGCCAGGCTGCACATACAGAAATAAAGTTGATCTATAATTCAGTAGAAGGAAGCTTGAAATCACAGCGGTGGAAAAATGCACCTCTAACAACAAACACAATAACAACAACACATAGAGGAACTTAATATGAGATAAAATCACTGTAGGAGCTGCAACATTTAACAATGAATTAGTCTAATTATGTCTTTTATTTATCTTTAATGAAGACTTACCTGTGAGTTTGGTCACGACACTCTCTCATCATCATCATCATCCTCCTCTTCTTCCTCCTCCGGCGTCACATTCACCCCATGATGAATGATGAGAACTTTTATACTTTCACTCCTGAAAAGGACCAAACATGTCTGAGGTGGATCTGAGGAGCAAACCGCTGAAAAGGACCTTCCTCCAGCCCGGAACCACAAAGTGTGTTAGAGGAGACCTCAGAGTCCGCTGTGTCCGCTGTGGAGGCGCTCGGTTCCTCCATCTGGACCGCTGTGGTCCGCTCTGCTCTCCGAGCGACTCTTCGGCTGTTTCCGTCACATTCCGGAACAGGATCGCCTCTCCGAACTAGAGCTCTACCTTTAACACCCTGGACCTGCATGGAGGTGTTTCTGTGACGTGTTTGCGGCTCTCAGTGGTTCATTCAGAGTTTAATTGTATTTTTTAAAGCCTCCATAGAGACTCAGTATAATGTGCTTCTTAATGGGACTTTATATTTCCTATGACATTACTGTAATTTTGCTGCTATCTCACAACTGGGATTTTAAGCCTATATGTGTATGTATGAAGTCATTAAATGAACATTTTTATTATTTTTTTTAATTACTGCAATATGCCTCTAATATCCATAGAGACATGCAAGCCTCTAACAAACAGCTGCTGACTCTCCACTTTTACTCCTGAACTCTACAGAGAATAAACACTTTGATTTAATAAAATAAATAAGGTAGAGCTGTTATTGTTGTTTTTATACTGGGATAAAACAACATTTTCCTGATGAGAAAATTAGAAAAAAATTAAATAATTTTCATTCCTCCCATAGGCTACATTCAGAAATGTATTTGTTTATTGATTCATATTTTGGGAAGCTGCATTTCATAGACTTCTCATGTATGTGATGGTGGATCCATCTAGTGGCTAAAATCTGGTTTTGCATCTGCAGGTCTTTTCACTTCTTACCTAAACATTTTACTTCACACAGTTAATAATCTGTAATCTTTCCTGTATTTTCATTTGAGGTTTGGTTGTTTAGTGGAGAGATGATGACAGTTAAAATGACTGAGCGTATGTTTGTTTCTATTTTTTTTATTTTGTCAGTGTGACATAATACACACAAAGGTATACAGACATTAACACAAGACGTATATGAAACAGACGATATGATTTTTAGTTGTTCTTGTTAGTAGTATTGTAAGTGTTTGATATAGTGTTTGTCATATATAGATATATAGATATATATATGAATAACTGTGACCAGAGGAATGTGCAGGTATGTCCGAGGAGGAGGAGAAATAAATAAATAAATAATAATGTTGACAAAAAGTTAAATAAATAAATAATAATAATAATAATAATAATAATAATAATAATAATAATAACAGTAAAATGAAAATAAAGTAACATTTAAATTAAAATAAAATTAGTCAAGTCAAGTCAAGTCAATTTTATTTGTATAGCCAAAATCATAAATTTACCTCGGGGGGCTTTACAATCTGTACAGGATACGACACCCTCTGTCCTTTACAGTACGACCCTCTCATCGGATAAGGAAAAACTTAACCAAAAAAAACCTTTGAACAGGGAGAAAAATGTTAGAAACCTCAGGAAGAGCAACAGAGGAGGGATCCCCCTTCCAGGATGGACAGACGTGTAATAGATGTCGTGTGTACAGAGTAACAACATCATGAAGCTACAACATAGACAATCCATATGACAAAAAATGATACACATAATGTGAACATGAGAAGGTGGATCCAGGTGGATGTCAAGCAGCTTCCCGGCGTCGCCAAACAGGTAGAGCCAGAGCAACACAACCTCCTCTCCACGCCAACCAGATAGAGCCAGAGCAACACAACCTCCTCTCCACGCCGAATAGATAAAGCCCGAGCCCGAGCAACACAACCTCCTCTCCACGCCGAATAGATAAAGCCAGAGCCAGAGCAACACAACCTCCTCTCCACGCCGAATAGATAAAGCCACAGCCCGAGCAACACAACCTCCTCTCCACGCCGAATAGATAAAGCCAGAGCCAGAGCAACACAACCTCCTCTCCACGCCGAATAGATAAAGCCACAGCCCGAGCAACACAATCTCCTCTCCACGCCGAATAGATAAAGCCAGAGCCCGAGCAACACAACCTCCTCTCCACCATGAACCTAGAGAGAGGACCATATTTTTGTTTTTAATTCACAGTTGCTTAGTAATGTATAAATAAGCCCATAATAGCGATGTTGCGTAGGTGAAAAATGACGCCAAGATTCTTAACTGTTGAACTGATATCACACAGTTATCTAGAGTTACTGTTACCTGATCAAACTGATGTCTATGTCGAGCAGGGCCAATAACCAGCATCTCAGTTTTATCCGAATTTAGGAGCAAGAAATTACTTGACATCCAATTTTTCACCGCAGACAGGCAGGCCTCTAATTTAATATTTTGTGATCGATCCTCCGCCAGCAAAATGCCCCAGTCCCAGTGCTGGCACTCTATTTTGACGGCTAGAGTGACCTGCGGGTCGACTTTCGCCTGTCCAGGGCGTCTTTTAATGCCCTGATGGCAGCCATTGGGAAGGACGCAGATCATGGTGGAGGGCCTGTTATCGAGTCCCTGGTCTTCTTGTTTTGGTTGGCTAGTGTAACTTCCTACCATGTTGTGGCCAGGGCATTTGACATGCCCCGAACCACAGTTCACCGGGCAGTCCACAAAACCATCGGGAAGATATTGGCTCTCCTCCATCAAATCATCCGCCACCCAACAGAGGAGGATCTAGTTGCCTTAGGAGCAGGCTTCGCATGTGTCATACCCGAGCGCTCAAAACCGTGTACAAGCCTCTTTCAATAGGCCTTGACTCAGTCTTTCCCGTTTTTCCTCCAGCTAACACCGTGACGTAGTCGTGATGTCACACATAAGGGTCTCTACAAACACTTTTGTTTAAAACGTCATCTGTAGTTCCAATTAATTTCTGACATCATCAACATTCTAGAATGATAATTGTTAATTGGCTGTGATCTCATAAGCACACATTCCACATTCCGTGCTTATGCTTCTGCTCCACGGAAATCCAGCTGAAATCACTCTAACAACTGAACTGATCCTGAGACCCTCTGTAGCTGATAACAGGTAAGTCACTATTTGATATCTCTCTGAGTCTCTGGGGTCAAGTGAATCTGTAACTTTTGGGCTGGGCGATATGGCCAAAATCTTCTATCCCAATATAGATTATTTAATATCTCAATAACGATATATATCGCGATATAGCACATTTTCGGGTAATTCAATAAATAAATAGTCTATATATAAAGCCTATTATTTTTTTTTAAATACTTGAAAAGTACTGAGTATTTTTTCAGGTAGCGCTTTATAATAACCATCATTTATAAATGGTAAATTGGTAGTTAATTAAACTTAGTTAATAGTTGTTTTACTGTTAAAAAACAATTAAATGATAATTAATGTTTACTAATTATTAGTAATGCTATAATTTCTGTTACTTTATTGTTATTTTGCGTAACATTAAATAATTAGTTTATTTGATATTGTATCATAGCTGATAGGAGACAATAACAATTACCTTCTGATTAAATTAGTAAAGTATTTATTAACAGTTTATTGTTGCACACATTATAACATTTTATATAAAGCACTATATTCGTTAATGATTACCAATTGATTTGTAAACTTTTAAGAATTTGTTTGTAAAATATCTTTAAACATTAAATAGATAGATGGGCCAGAAAACAATTACTAACCATTGACAAAGTATTAACTATCTATCTAAATAATATTTATAGATGCTTTACAAAGTATTATTAACCATTTAACAAGGTATTATAATCATCAGTTGCAACTTTATAATAGCCATCCAAATAATGTTTATAGATGGTTTAAAAACCAATTATTCACCATTAACAAAGTGTTACAAATATTTGGTCCATCTATCTATGCAATGTTTATAGATGTTTACAAGCAATTTCTTCAAGGTTTACCAATAATTTCATAATCATTAACAAATACTTAATATAGTATATAAATGTTATAATGTGTGCAACAATAAACTGTTAAAATAACACTAGTATTAATAACTAATATGTACACATTAGTAAATATTAATAATAATGTCATGGTTTGTTAACAGTAAAATAACTATTAACTAAATTTTAATTAACTATCAATTTACCATTTATAAATGATGGTTATAAAGTGTTACCCAATAGTTTGATTTAAGTACACTGGGGTATTCCCAAGAGCAGAATTCTTATCAATTCAGATTTTCTGAGAAATTGAAGTTAGTATGTGCTCGTTATTATCCGTTTAGACAACGTAATTGTAAATCATGATATCTCAATATATGATTTAATCACGATACGATTCCATTGAAAGACGTTGGATTGTCATATGGAATTATCGCTCAGCCCTACTAAGTGGAAAGACGAGTGAAATATACAACATTAGTATCTTAGTGTATATTTATAACTGAAGTGTTTTAATTAACAAGAAGTCATGGGGGAAGGAACAGCAGGTGGCTTCTTGTAAATTACCTCTATAATTTAAGTACAGTGTACTTAGATTAATTGTTCACCTCAATTCAAAATGTTCTTTGGTGGCAATCAAAACAAGCTGGAAAAGTCTTTGTCTGTGCAAACACTGGGTAATCTGATTAAAATCATTAAAGTGGGGCTTTAAAATACTAATTAAAACACTTATTGAGGCAGGCAAACATTAAATTATGGCCATTGGAAATAACATATTCACACTTTGCTTTCAGCTTTATTTGCAGAAATGGACACTGAAGTAGGATCAATCTCAGACAACTACGAAATCCTTGATGTCCTGGGAGAGGGAAGCTACGGAAAGGTCGTAGGATGTTACAAACGGGACACCGACGAAGTTGTGGCTGTGAAAGTCTTAAAAAAAACAAGTTTTTCACAGCACCTCGACCGAAGGGAGGTGAGCTACCTTTTGATGATCTTTTTTTCTTTTTTTTACTAATGATATTGCTTGAGTCATTATGAATATGTGCAATCACATAAACTGTTGATGACTGTTTCAAACTTGTCATTTATCCCCAGATGTTCATCTTGGAAAAGCTCCGATGTTTGGACCCTGATGAGTCCAGGATCGTCAAATGCCTTGACTGGTACCACGGAAAAGAAAGTGCCTACATGGTGTTTGAGATGCTGGACATCAGCATCCATCGCTTGATGTCTCAGAGAAAATGGGCTCCTTTGCCATTGGATGGCATAAGGACCATCATCAAAGATGTAAGTATACCAGATAGTAGATAGAATTTGAAGCTCTATTGGGTTTCCACTCTGGCACATCCTTATTTACATATAGTCTGTGACTGACTTCACTTGCAGTTGGCCACAGCATTAGCTGCCCTGAGGAGTGTCGGTCTGATCCATACAGATTTGAAGATGGATAACATCATGCTGGTGGATCACGAGACGCAGCCATTCAGGGCGAAGGTCATTGACTTTGGCTTGGCTCTGCAGAAATCCGAAGCCTGGCCAGGACAAGTTGTTCAGCCTTTGATGCACAGGTGAGACCTTTGTATTAGAATTGCTTGGATTCAAGTTTCCTGCCATTTTTTGATATTAATGTACACCACTCTGCTGGAATGTATTTGCAATATTTTCTTCTGTATGTAGTATTTTCCCTTAGAAGGTTTTTTCATTGCTCTTTCTAA
>CAKALU010033121.1:0-27310 GCA_916700995.1 Hozukius guyotensis | reverse complement strand
GTTTGTCGAAAAATGTCATGAAAAAGTCGTAGTATAATATGTTGAAAAAGTCATAGTATAGCATGTCGAAAAAAGTCATACTATAGCATGTCATATAAAGTCGTACAAAAGTTATAGTATAGTATTTCGAAAAAAGTCGTAAAAAAGTCATAGTATAGTATTTCGAAAAAAAGTCATGAAAAAAGTCATAGTATAGCATGTCCAAAAAAGTCAAAGTATAGTATGCCAAAAAAAAGTCATAGTATGTCGAAAAATGTCATGAAAAAAAGTGGTAGTATAGCATGTCCAAAAATGTCATGAAAAAAATCACATTATAGTATGTCTAAAAAGGTCATCGTATAACATGTTGAAAAAGGAAAAAAAAAACTTATAGTATATTATGTCGAAAAATGTCATAAAAAAAGTCGTATTATAATATGTTGAAAAGTCATAGTAAAGCATGTAGAAAAAAGTCATAGTATACCATGTTGAAAAAGTCACGAAAAAAGTCATACTATAGCATGTCAAAAAAAGTCGTAAAAAAGTCACATTATAGAATTTCAAAAAAAGTCATAGTATAGTATGTCGAAAAAGTCATAGTATAGTATTTCGAAAAAAGTCGTAAAAAAGTCATAGTATAGTATGTTGAAAAAAGTCATAAAAAGGTCATAGTATAGCATGTCGAAAAAAGTCATAGTATAGTATGTTGAAATGTCGTAAAAAAAAAAGCCATAGTTAAGTATGTCAAAAAAAGTCACAGTATAGTATGTCGGAAAGAGCCGTAAAAAAAGGTCATACTATAGCATGACAAATGAAGTCGTAAAAAAGCCATCGCATAGTATGTCAAAAAAAAGCATAAAAAAGTCATTGTATAGTATTTCGAAAAAATTCATGGAAGAAATGTCACTGTATAATATGTCAAAAAGTCGTTGTAAAAGCATGTCGTAAAAAAAGTCGTAAAAAAGAGGTCATAGTATAGCATGTCAAAAAGTAATTGCATAGCATATTGAAAAAAGTCCCAGTATAGTATATCGAAAAAATTCATACAAAAAGTCATTCTATAGCATGTCGGAAAAAGTCTAGAAAAAAAAGTCATAGTATAGCACGTCAAAAACGTCATGAAAAAAGTCATAGCATAGTATTAATTTGAATAAACAAACATGTTCACACTGACCTCGGCTTCGTTTTCATTGTAGAATCTCTTCTTCATTTCAGGGTCCCAGTCAATAGCCACATAAGGCTGAGCTGCAGAGAGACAGCACTGTAGTTAGTACATGTAAATCAGGGAAAACTAATATGATTCTGATTTCTATTTAATGCAACACAGCAGAGAGTACGATACAGATATAAAGTGACCTGCGGCAGACTCTTTTAACTGTACTAGCAGCTTCTTATCACTCCTTCTCGTAACATCTAGTTTTTCAGTTGTTTAAAACATAAAACATCGTCCTCTTATGGCAAATGAACCCAGAATGAGAATTTTACATGTTAATGCATCTCAGAAATGTTTTTAAAACAAGGAAAGTAAACTTCTAAATTACAGTATAGAGATGTTTTTCTGTGAAGAAATTACATATTTTTCATATTAAACCACTTTTGAGTGTTTCTTGAGGAGAAATGCGTTTCTGAGTTCGCAGCGGATTGTTTTGTTTGACATATACGGAACGGATATGACGTCACATTACTTAGTCTACAACAATAAAAGCCGTAACTTCCTTCTACCTCCACATAGACTCGAATGAAGCAAATATATTGATTTTGGCAGTAAAAAATGTATTTCAAAATCGTAAAAAAAAAAACGTGATACATAGGTGAATCGATTTTTTTTTTTTAGAAGTGTATGATTCAACTTTTTCCCATGGTCTAGTGTTAAAAAAAGTGAACAAAAATCGCAATATCAAATCACAATACATATCGAATCGCCACCCAAGTATCATGATAGTATCGAATCAGGGGATAGGTGAATCGTCCCAGCCCTAATGCTTACACCCTTACATTCACCTCGAAGGTGAAACATTGCCATTATATTATACAGTATGTTTAATGCATCTTATGTTTCGGTCTTAGTGTGTTCAATGTTTCACTATTTCACTAGACTAATTTCCAAAGTTGAAAATTGAATAAATGGGAACAAGAGAGCATCATAAATTGTATTGCTGTCATAATTAATTTATCTGTTGATGATTGAGGTTTGAACATCATGTGTGTGTTCATGCTTACAGCTGAAGGAGACGGCACTTCCTCCCTCTCCCATCCCTCTCTCAGTCGTCCCGTTGGAGTTGACCGCCTGGATGGTGAACAGACTCTTCCTCCTCTTGCGACACGCCTTCCTCTTAGCTGGCTGCTCATTGGCCGGCGGGCTCGGGGAACACGCCTCCTCCTGCTTGTCTTCTTCTTTTTCTTCTTCTGTAGTCTCACAGGGCGGCTGCTGCGGTTGCTCTGCTGGTGGTTCTGAGCTGGTGTCGGTGGTCCTGCTCGAGCCCTCGCAAGGATTAACATCATCGGCGTTGGCGGTGTTAGCGTCGGCGCTGCAGACGGGCTCAGTCTGGTTCTGGGACCCGTTATTGGTCTCCGTGTCGCCGTCGTCCAACGACGGCTGTGTGTGGTTTATATCGGGGTGGGGCTCGGCGGCAGCGGTGTCGTCCGATTGGCTGTTTGCCGATGCATCGCCGCAGCAGAGTTCTGTCTGAGAGGGCCCAGCTTTCTCTCCATCCTCCTGCTCCTCCTCTGAGGAAACAGCAAAGAACCAAATCAGAGTGAAGCTAAACTGCAGTTCAGCTGAGAACACATGCAGCTCACAATAAACTGGCATGTCACCATGAGTTCAACACATTTTTATTATTGTAATCTTGTATTTTGTTATTTCTATTCTGTATAAGTACATTGAGAGAGCTGCAAAGAGAGTCAAATTCCATGTATGTATATAATTGGCGAAATAAACCTGATTCTGATTATTTTCACTGTCAATTAACTTCTGTTCTTACTACTACCGGGCACCCGATACTGTTTGGAGCTTTGTTCGCCGTTACTTTCTACTTTAAATTTGTATGTTGCCAGCTCTTACGTCAAAGTAATCTCAGATTTTCGTAAGGGCTATATAAATAAACATTATTATTATTATTAATATCTAACTTGTAGCTGCAGGAGGAGACAATACCGTCACTGATGCCGTTGGTCTGAGTCTTGTACAGCTCCTCTTCGTCCTCATCTTCTTCCTCCTCCTCTTCCTCCAATTCCTCAGAGGGATCGGGAGGTCGAACATAGCGCCTGCACACACATACACACAAACCTTAGTAATATATTTAGTTTATAGCAAAGTAGGGCTGTCAATCAATTAAAATATTTAATCGCGATTAATCGCATAATTGTCCATAGTTAATCATGATTAATCGCACATTTTTTTATCTGTTCAAAATGTACCTTAAATTGAGATTTGTCAAGTATTTAATACTCTTATCAACATGGGAGTGGGCAAATGTATGTATATATTTATTATTGGAAATTAATTAACACAAAACAATGACAAATATTGTCCAGAAACCCTCACAGGTACTGCATTTAGTATAAAACAATATGCTCAAATCATAACAAGGCAAACTGCAGCCCAACAGGCAACAACAGCTGTCAGTGTGTCAGTGTGCTGACTTGACTATGACTTGCCCCAAACTGCATGTGATTATCACAAAGTGGGCATGTCTGTAAAAGGGAGACTCGTGGGTACCCAAAGAACCCATTTTCATTCACGTATCTTGAGGTCAGAGGTCAAGGGACCCCTTTGACAGTGTTTTTTCTTGCCAAAATTTAGCGTAATATTGAGAGTGTTATTTAACCTCCTTCACGACAAGCTAGTATGACATGGTTGGTAGCAATGGATTCTTTAGGTTTTCTAGTTTCTACCTTTAAAACTGAGCCCCCATACAACCTAAAAATCGCAAGTTGCATTAATGCGTTAAAGAAATTAGTGGCGTTAAAACAAATTTGCGTTAATGAGTTATTATCGCGTTAACTTTGACAACCCTAATTTAGATTATAGAAAACTATAAAAAGCTTTAATAAAAAAAAAAAAACTTGTTAATATGACTTGTTAAACCATGACCTACTATGCTATAATGTGAGATATACATGACATACTATATTCTGTCATGTTATACAATGATATGCGTGTGTGTGTCTCGCTCACGCCAGCCTCTGCAGGAACAGGTTGTAGAGCGCCTCCCGGCTGCAGCTGTCGCGCGGCACGCTGAGCAGCAGCGGGTGTCCGAACAGCGACGTGCCGTACGAGCTGCTGCCCGAGCCGTAGTCTCTGTAGTGAGAGCGCTCTCTCAGGTAGAGAGCCAGCAACACCTGCTCCTCCTGCTGCTCCTCGTCCAGCACACTCAGCTCGTACCTGGACACAGGAGCAAGTTAAACAGCAGTGAACATTCAACCTGTTTGCTGTTTGTTATGGGATAGACTCAACTAAAACTTGGTAGGATTTTGTCCTCATCATGCAGCTCGAACACTAAACAGTTAAAAAAAAAAAAAGGCAATAGTTTCTAAACAGTTGTGATTTTCTTACACAAAGATGTCGTCTCGGTCAAGTATGCAGCTCAGAGATTCATCAGCGTTGTAGATCTTATAGAAACGGTGGTTGAACACATCAGCTACCACCATCTGAAACACACAGACGGTTAACAGATGTGGAAAAAAGAGATTTAGAAAAAAGGTTACACAAAAAATAACTTTGAACATCTGTGCGTGACAATGAGGTTACACATGCACTACTGTCAGGAGATAGTGACCGTTTCATAAAAATTAAAAATTTTCAATCATATTTCCTCCATTTCTACCCACTGCAGCTTTAAGTATTTGGGACATCAGGTTACTGCATACCATTTAACTTTTTTTAACAAATACATTTTTACATTTTAACATTTTTAATTAATACAAAAATAATTCAAAGTTTCATGTTCCGTCATCTTTTATTCCATTGCTTTTCCTGATGTTTCAGAGTTTTATCGTGGTATCGTTTCGGTATCGGTATCGAGATATTTAGGCAGGGTATCGTACTGAAGTCAGAATTTTAGTATCGTGACAACATTATTTTCTCATTTTCATCACAAAATCTGACTGACACATCACACACTGACCTGTGAGGGAGGTACACTGGTCATCTCGGACAGAGCAGAGCAGAGGTCAGACACTTTTCCTGCTTTAGGAACCACAACACGATGCTGCAGACACACACACAAGAAAACATTTCATATTGTATTCACATCGCTGCACTCAAGTTTTCCTGACACTTTACCATCATGTTGGAAGTATTTAAGTAGAGGGAACATACAGTTAGAGCTTAAAACAATCACACTAATCAAACAGTAAAATATTAACAGTTACCTGTGCAGGTTTGGCGTAGGGGTCCAGAGAGACAAAGAAGACCTCCATGACGCGCTCCTTGCTGACAGGAAGTGGGACGCTCAGGTAGCAGAAGGGGTCGAAGGTCACAGAGACCTTGTGGCACTCTGGACAGACGAGCGTGGACTTGAAGAGGCCGTGAAACGTGTCAACGATCACCGAGTCGTTCCGCCGGCGGTGGTTACGCCACGCCTCCTCGGCCACTTCCTGTGGGACAGGAAGAAGAAACGTGAGCTATGAGAAGAACATTATTTGTTTGGAGCCTTACAGCCGCTTAGAAACAAATTACTTTTAATACTAAATCCATAAACTGGAAGACAGGTTGTTTCTCAGGTGTGATCGGAGCAGCTCACCTGGTCTGGTCGTCCTTCGGCGTCCCGTAGTTCGATGTACTCCTTGTTTTTGACTCTGTTCAGGTCTTCGTGCAGTCCGTCCAGCAGGAACGACAGCAGCTCCTGACTGTCGTGTTGCTGGTAACCCAGAAACTGAGACGCAAAGTGACCCACCTTCGTCTGCACAAACACACAAACACAGATATTAGGACACACGTTAAAACACAGGACAGGTAATGCATCACGTGTTTGTTGGTCTCAGTTATCCTCACAGTTATATAGTGACTGAGATTGAAGCTTTGGTCATTAATAATGGACTGCAGGAACATTTATTTTAATAGAATTTTGCTACATTTAATGACATATTTATTTATTTATTGAGTCATTTATTTATTCATCTATTTTTTATTTTGGTGGGTTCCGTACTCCATAATCCGGTGCTTGTTGCGCTATAGAATCACAGCAGTAGTGTTTAAAGTAGTAGTAGTAGTAGTAGTAGTAGTAGTGTATCTCCTCTGTAAGTCTCTGTGGTTTGGAGTTTAGTTTCACTCCTCTGTTCCTGTTCAGAGTTTCATCTGACAGACAGAAGAACAGATCAGAGATCAACTGTCTCTCTTCTGTAAATGCATCAAACACAATAATAACTTACAGCAGAGTTTTCTAGTGTTTTCTTTGTGTTGGCAAGATGACAGAGGCCTAGAAAATACACTACACTTCAAAATAATATTTGTTTCTTTTTTGATGAAGTTGATCCACCTGTTGGGAATCACTGCTTTCATTCAGAGGCGTCTGTGTCTAATCAGTGACTCATGAGTTAAACATGGTGTTGTTACCTTGAAGACGCGCGGCACCACAGAGTAATGCCTCCCAGACCACATCTGTTTGATGACGTCAGCGTAGGCCTCGGCGATCTCGCCCTTCATGCCCAGCGGGTTGGTGAAGTTGAGCTCCTCCAGGTAGGAGCTCTGCAGGAAGTACTCCGTCAGAGGAGGAGTGTTACTCAGACACTGCAGAAGAAGACGGGAGGAGTTAGGATGAACAAAAGGAGACCAAGTAGAGTTTAAAACTGAAGCACAGTGGACCTCACACCTGAAAAAACACTTCTCTACCGGATTAATTAGATTATAAATAAATATTAATAAATTGCAAAGGAAAATGAAGGACCTCAGCTGCTCTGAGCCTCAGTCTGCTCATGTTTCAGTCTGTGTAAATCTGAGGAGCAACACTGACACCAACCCGGTGTTAATTATGCACAAAGCATGTTTCATGAAGCCTTGTAACCCCTGAAGTCTGTTAAAATCCCATCAGTGAACGTCAAAGATGCACGGGTCGGCTTTGGGTGGTTCAGTAACGCATATTTTTACATCTCTCAGCTACAGCTCTCATAACGGACCGATGGGTGCAACTGAATCGTGCATCATTAATGAGCGCCGTCAGGAGGACACGAACAAACTGCAAAGCTGCATTCTTAATCATTCAAACTGTGTTTTTCATCAGATAATGATATCATTTTATGAAAAATAAGTATGACTAAAATGACAGAAATGTTGAATATAATCTGGTGACTAAGATTAAATAAAATAAAAAAATCGCTGACAAAATTAAGAGAGAAAACATTTTGACTAAAATCGAATGACTTTTCGGTGACTAAAACTGGACGTGCGTGTGTGTGTGTGTGTGTATGTGTGTGTGTCAGACCTGCAGAGCAGAGTTCATGAAGCAGGTGTTGCCCAGGTTGGTGAGGCCGCAGACTCCCGGCTGTCCTCGGTACGAGTCCTGCTCCTCCACAGAGTTCCTCCTGAACAACCAACAACAGAAGTCATCAGCAGATCAGACTCAATGTGACTGATATCTGGACAGTTCAGCTTTACAGATGGAAAGAGGAGGAGGAAGACGAGGCAGGGAAACAGCGTTGTAGTGAGAAAAATCATATTGTTGTTTGTGACGAAGTCCAACTAAAGTTTTTTTTACTTGTTTATGAAGCTTTAAATTACCTAGTAATCCAGTAGTAAATGAATTAATCTTATTTCTATATATGTATTTCGTATATGAAAAAATTTAAATTGGTAGTAAATTGATAGTCGCGGGTGTATACTTCCTATAACTTCTCCAAGTGCGTCTCTAGCTCTCCCGTCAGCTCCGTTCTCTTTATACATCCATGGTCAGCTCCATCGGGGCCGTTTGAATGCATTTAACATAAATGTCAGTACATTGGTGCTCTACAGTTGTAGCGTCGGCCGATTTGACCACGGAGATGAGAGTGACGGCCGGCTTGACCGCATGTTACCGCAATACGATAACGTTTCCTGTCCATGACAGAGTTAGCATGCAGCTTTAGCCGTGATGTCTAGCTCTGCTTTTCCTGCAATGTGTGAAACCCAAAGTGTTTCCATACTTCACTGGATGTGTAGTGTTTACCACTTTGGATTTAACATGTGAGGGTGCAGGTCGTATCCATGCACACCCTCCGCCGTTTTCTACTTTCTTGTTTCGGCTCGCTGCGGTTTGTTTTGGTGACGGATACGGAACGGATATCAGACGTCACGTTACTCAGACTACAACAATAAAAGCGGTAACTTCCTTCTACCTCCACAGAGACTCAAATGAAGCAAATAAATAGATTTTGCCAGTAAAAAAATCTATTTCAAAATCGTAAAAGAAAAAAAACAATCGTGATACATAGGTGAATCAATTTTTTTTCCCACCCCAAGTAAGGATTATGCTTAATCAGCGTTACGATTATGAGGGGGTGCTTGGAAAATTTTCTCCCCTGTAAGGGGTCCGTGGCCCAAAAAAGTTTAAGAACCTCTGATTTAGCCTCCCCTCATTGATATAAATGGGGTGGAGCGACATTACACAGTGCTCTCTGGTTGACAATCCATGTACCAGAGACATGTTTGACCTTTCTGCAGCATACACACCGCTTCTGAGACAGGTATATAAGAGTTGGATGAGATCATCTCATGAGGGCAGGACTCTACTTCTTCAAACAGAATCGATCAAATCAAACGGAGGGGAAGAATGACTACATGAAAACGAGAGCGAGCAGAGAACAGAAAGAAAAAACAATAAAACCAGGAGAGAGAGAGAGAGAGAGAGAGAGAGAGAGAGAGAGAGAGAGAGAGAGAGAGAGAGAGAGAGAGAGAGGTTTTCAGAGAAGACAAAACTGAAAGTGAAATGAAGACAAAGACGGACAATTCCCCAGACAGGAAGAAAGGAGAGGAGGGACAAACAGAAGGAAGTGACGAAGGAGAAGAAGAGAAAAGTTAAGCATTAAAGACCAATGAGAGAGAAACAAATAGTGTTCTTACATGATCTGAGGTCTGGAGCTCGGCCAGGTGCCGTCGGCATTTCTCGTCTCCATAATCACCGTCTGACACACACACACACACGCACACACACACACACACACAGGCATGTTCCAGCTTATCTCTGAGGTATGTTTTAAAGGAGACTTGCTGCTATGAGGAAGTTAGTGGTTGTAAAGAGATGACGTCATGTGGAAACAATCTACCCGACTCTCACTTTGAGAACGTTATTGAATGAATCTGCAGATCCAGTGATCATCAGTATATTATATTATATTATATTATATTATATTATATTATATTATATTAGTAATGTCAAACAGAGAGTGTGTACTCACCATCCCGGAGCTCAAACAGGCGTCCAACACGCTCACGTGGACGTTCCTGAGACGCTCGCAGCTGCTGTCCGAACTCTTCATCCAGAGACGACACTCTGAGCCCGGAGGCACCGAGAAGGCCTCACACATCACCCTCTGGATCGAGTCTATACACACACACACACACACACACACACACACATATATATATACACACAACACAATGTTTAAATGAGATTCAAGTCCTTGGAGAAAGTGAAAAATTGAACATGTGAGGGTGCAGGTCGTATCCACGCAGACCCTCCACCGTTTTCTACTTTCTCGTCTCGCTGTGGTTTGTTTTGGTTGAAGGATACGGAACGGATATGACGTCACGTTACTCAGACTACAACAATAAAAGCAGTAACTTCTTTCTACCTCCACATAGACTCAAATGAAGCAAATATATTGATTCTAGCATTAAAAAATAAATTTCAAAATCGTAAAAAAATTAAATTGAGACACATATGTGAATAGATTTCCCACCCCTAATATTTTGCATGAAGAATTACTTTCATGATTAATCAATTAGTTGACTAATCGTTGCCGCTGTTTGGGATGAACTGGACTGTAAGTCTCCCCACATTTATCTGTCAGAGAGTGACTGACAACAGATGTACACACACAGATCAACTCACGTATGCTGTCGGCGCGGCTGAACTGTGCGGTGATGACGTTCTCCATGTTGCTATGGAGACAGAGGAAGATCTCAACGGGGTAAACCTCCACCTTCAGCGTGCTGGGCAGGTCCACCACCTGACACACACACAAACACACACACACAGTTAAACTGTAGTTCAGGATCACCAGAAATCCACCACTAAACAACGACACCAGGATCTGATTGGCTGGCATGTCGGGCGTGCGTCTGGCGATGTTACCTTGCGTTCTAGCGGCGGCTGCCCGTCAACCATGCCATACCAGACCAGCAGCTTGTGCCAGGCCTCAGCCGGCACCAACATAAAGTCCTCGTTCTCCACCAGGCGCTCCTTCAGGTGGTATGAGTCCAGATCTGAAAACAGGAGACGCGTCACTGATTACTGATGTTGATAAAAGACGATGTCAACTTTGGTACCAACTTTAAAATATGAGCTATAAATAAATATGAAAAAGCATAAAAAATGACTAATCAACTGAAAGGGGGCAGCCCTAATAGTTTATTTATAACTTTCCAAGAAAGGGAAACAACTACTGGCATTTACCAGTAACTCCCTAAATATCGACAAATGACTAAAAATGATGCTTCTGTTATGACCGTTATGAAAATGAAAATGGCAATGACAAGTCATCCAGGCAGTTTTTGTGTCTGTAAGAATGCCCCCTCTTAGTCGATTGGTCATTTTTATGCTTTTTTCATGCTGAATGCTGAAACTTGTGAGCACATCTCTGGTAAACACAAGATTTAAAGTGGTGCTTTTGTGTGATTCTTTGTGGAGAAACTCAGTTTCACAGAATCAACTAATCGATTAGTCGACAAAATCGTACGAGTGTTAGTCGGCTAAGAATTTGTTTGGATGAGAACAGAAAAAGAAGAAGAAGAAATGAGTCTGTTTGAGCAGCAGGATATCAGGAAACAGAGGAGCGACTTGTAGTTTGTGGGAAGGAGTTGTGTTTTTCAGGTGATGGCGGTCATGAGGCGGAGCGAGGCGTTCACTGACCCTCAAACAGTTCAGCGTTGTCAATCTGACCGGGAAAGGACGACGAGTTCTGGTCTCCCGTCTCTACAAACTCCTTCCACTGTTCATACCAGCGACGCTCCACCACGTACCTGCAACACACACACACATTATTAACACACTCATAACTGCCACTGCTTACTCTATGAGCTCTGCTTTTTTAATCCGTTCTCTCTTAATGGTATGATCCACAACAACTGGGTGACAGGTCAATTAATACAAAGATGAACACCAGAATTGAAGTATTGTTTTTTTTGTTTGTTTGCATCAGTAATGTCAGTAAACACAACAGGTATATTTCCATTTATGATCAGGTGAGAAAACCTTCTAGAAGTTAACTTTAAAATTACATTTTCACATTTATTTTATGATTTCCACCCAGCTGGTTTTCCTATTGAAATTAAAATGTTACGATATTGTCAGCGGACACAGAAATTATTCATTATTATTATTACAAAATACAATAATGACATGTTAATAACATGAGACTAGATATTGTGTATGGTTTTGATTATATTACACAAACAAACCAACCGATGGATGCAGCGGTAGACCAGCAACTCCCGTGTTCAGCGAGGTAAGATTCCTGTTTTTGTGAATGGAGTCTGGTGGCATTGAAGAAAGAAAGCGATAAAAGGCTGTCTGATGGTGAGGTAAACGATGAAAATAGTCTAAATATAGCGTACACTTAAACTGATATTGATTTTTTTTAGGTGGCTAAAATACGTTTTTCGGCTGCTCCCGTTCACAGCCGCTTTGCCTCGTCATCAGACAGCCCTTTCTGATGGGGAACTGAAGCTGTTATACTGCTCTCTTCAAAGCCACCAGACTCCATTCACAAAAACAGTAATTTTACCTTGCTGAACACGGAAGTATACATACCACCCCACACCGAACTAACCCTTTCAGTTATTTCCCAACTTAGCACAGCTAAAGTTGACTCAGCTATTGCTAACGTTCACATTACTCATAATCTTATTGATCCATTTGAAAAAAGAAAAAACGGACAAGAACACAGGTGGACCCTTCCTTTGAGCATATTTTGATGATTATCGGGATAATATCGTGAATCACAGTTATTAGGGTCAGGATAAATGTGACATGAAATGCCAAGCTGCAGATTACTTTTCTAATGATCAACTAATCAATTAGTGGACAAATCATTTCAGCTCTAGTCCATAAACATCAGTATTACACCATCATTTACACAATAACACAGTCCAAACATTTGACCACAACAAACACAACACCTCTACCTCTTCAGCGAGTCACAACTGCTTTACGTAAGACACTCCACACATCAAGTGTTTTCATTTACATGAGTCCTGCTCTTCATCTCAGGTCACTTTAGTTTGAATTTAACATGAAAATGTCAGGCTTCTCTACAGGAAGTGAGCAACAAGAACACAAACTAATAAACAAAAATGCAACACTCACTCAGTTGGTCCAGTGACCAAATCTCAGCCGGTTTGGTTTTCAGTTTCATTTCATTTCACAGACACAGTTTCGCTTCACTTCACTGAGAGTCTGAGTAAATATGTCTTCACTTGGTCTCGATCCATTAAAGACCTCTTTCCTCTGTTCTGGGTCTCATTATTCTTTTATCACAGTTTGACAGATAACCACTTTGCTTCTTACCACGTTGTAAAAAATTTAAAAAAATAATAGCTTTTTGAGCATCTAACAATCCTTCCATCAGTCTACCCTGTTCTCTGTCTGTGTCTGGTTTCCTGTAACTGCATGTGTATCTAAAATCAAAAACACCAAATCAAAAAAGAACAACAAACAAACAACACAGGCAGTAAAACCACATCTGGTCTAGGTATTTTATTATCACACTGTGCACCTGTAAAGTACAGCTGCAACGATTAATTGATTAGCTGTCAACTATAAAATTAATCTGCAACTATTTTGATGAACGATTAATCGGTTTGAGAAATATTTAAACAAAAAAAAATCTAAATTCTCTGATTGCAGCTTCTTAAATGTGAATATTTTCTGGTTTCTTTCCTCCTCTAAGACAGTAAACTGAATATCTTTGAGACATTTGAGGACGTCGTCTTGGGCTTTGGGAAACACTGATCCATATTTTATAGACCAAACAACTAATCAATTAATTGAGAAAATAATCAACAGATTAATTGACAATGAAAATAATCATTAGTTGCAGCCCTACTGTGAAGTGATTGTACTGACACGTTTAGGGTGTTGTGATTTAGAAAAGTGTTGAATAGAAAATAAAACCAAGTGAAGGCAAAACAAACTGCTCTTGGTACCAGCGGCAGTAGAAACCTGCCTAGTCATGGTGCTGCAGAATCTGGCTGATCATGTTTCCACTACACTTTTCTACCTGACAGCATCCAGATGAAAACATTAGGGCTAGGACGATTCACCTATCTCCCGATTCGATACTATCATGATACTTGGGTGCTGATTCAATATGTATTGTGATTTTTAAGTATTGCAATTCAATATTACAATTTATTGCGACTTTTTTAACACTAGACCATGGGGGAAAAGTTGAATCATACACTTCTAGGAACTTTTACTTTGGAAAATCTCTAAATGAATAAAGTAAGAATGTTTGATTTTCAGCATGTATGTAGTCAGAGATGTCCTGAAATCAAATATATCAGTCATTGTCAGGAATTAGTTATTTTTTTTCCAGTAACCCAAAAATCTAAGAATTTGACCTCACAAATTAGTGGTATTTTCTTTTTAATTCCTAAGGGACATGTAATGTTTTATACTTCTTGTGAATATAATCCAATCAATCTTATTTCCTTTTTTGTATTTTGTATATACAGTTCCCTTTGTTCATTTAGAACAGAGATTTCAAAAGTGACGGATACAAATTTCTGAGTGGCAGACAAAAAAAACACTTGCCTGCCACAGTGGCAGGAAGTGAAGGAAGTTAATTTCAGACCCTGCCCTAACCCTTCAAAATCGTTAAATAATAAATAAATCGTGATACATAGGTGAGTCGATTTTTTTCCCACCCCTAGAAAACACATACATCACTTCAGTCTGTCTTCAGTGGAAACACTGCTGGAGAAAACAAATCAGAACCTGCTCATGTTGATGGGTTAGTCAAACTTTTCACCCCATAGTCAAACAACTTCATTTTCTTCGCCATTGTCTCTAAACAGATGCCTGTGCGACCAACACACATGCCGCTTTGTCTGATTCCAGTTCTGACTGTAACAGCAATATTTAGATATCACTAATGCAACAAATATTAAAAATATATTTATTTAAGGGTGCAAGTTTTGCTGTTCCTACTTTTTATATGTTAAAAAGTGGTTGCCATCAGTCGCACCAAAGGCCAAGAATTGGTTGCCAATTTCTCAAAATGGTTGCCAATGGCAAACTGGCAACACTGATGCTTTATTATATTAATGGTATTTTGAACCACCAAAAAATACTCAGCCTCATCTTGTGTCTCTGATGTCATCATTGTTTTGATATTTGAGACTTCAAGTCAGAGTTTTTCTTGTTCTCTTTTTTTACAAAAATGTAGAGTAACAAGATTTGTCATTTGCTGATTTATTTAAGTAAATAGAGTAACAAGACACAGTATTTAATGTATGTGCAAATGTCTTAAATACAAAGGTAAGTAAACGGTTGTTATTGAATGTTTATGTAAAGCACTTTGAATTGCCCTGTTGCTGAAATGTGCTCTACAAATAAAGCTGCCTTGCCTTACGAGTTGTATAGTCTTAAATTGAGCAAAACAAATAAACAATAAACACTTTTACTTGTAGTAGAGTATTTTCACAGTGTGGTATTAGTACTTTTACTGCAGTAAAGGATCTGAATCTTCCACCTCTGCCCAGATACTACTTTTTACATTCTCGTGTGCAATATTAATATCCAACAAGTGCAATATTACTTATTTTTCTTTTTGTTTGTTTCTGTATCTTACTTAATTGTTATTCTATTAGGCACTGGTGCTAGAAATAGTACTTTTTTATTTTATACACTTGTATTTTATACACTTTAACTTGTTGGAATTTTGTTGTATTTTTGAGCAATCTCTGGCACAATAATTTATTATCTTATCTTAGTACTTTTACTGCAGTAAAGGATCTGAATCTTCCACCTGCTCTTCCACCAGATGTCAAACGTGAGAGAAAATAAACTGGAGCTCTGGCTGGATGGAAAACAAAAGTGGAAGCTTACGAGTGGACCCTGAACGCCTCATCACAGCTGGTTGACAAGGCTAACATTAGCAACGTTAGCAGCGTAGGCTAACGGTCAGTTCAACGGCTGCCTGGTTAGCATGAGCTAACTAACACAGCAGCTAACACTGTTAAACGGTCCCAACAACCTCACACCAACCGACACCCAAACGGCTCGACTCGTGCCGTTGAACGCCCGTTAATAACCGTTAGGTAACGTTAACCGTGTGATGCTAACGGTTAGCCCTGTCACTGTGTGTGTGTGTGTGTGCGGGCGGACTCTCACCAACTGTCCCCAGCGCTGAGCTCACTCTCCCGCAGCAGAGACTCGATTTCCCGCCGCTGGGTCTCCAGGCCCGGAGGCTCGGCAGCGGAACAGCGGCGGCTGTTGGCCGTCATTGATGATGCTTTTTAATCAATCACTCATAAATGCACTGGAGCTGTTGGAAATATTAAATAGGGGCCAGGAGACGGAAAGGCAGAAGTCAACCGCCGCATTGATCAACCGATAAACGGGGAAGCTACACAGAGCTGTGTTTGCGGAAGTAGGAAGTGGTTCAGGCTTGGGTGGTGACGACTTCCGGCCTCCGCGCACTTTTCCATTTGTATTTTTTATATATATATATATATATATATATATATATTGTGATTGAAAACTATTAGATTATTTAAACATTTCAAATTTATTCCAATTGTTTAACAGACCCGATTGTTTTTTTTTGTTTTTTGTTTTGTTTTAATTAATCTTTTCCTTTCCCTTACATTTTATAAATTGTACAATTTGTATTTATTTATTTAATTATTTTTTTTAATTTTTATATAATTTTTATACTTTGAAATATATTTACTGAATTTTTTATAGTAAAAAATCTGAACATGTTTATTTAACTACTGTATTGAACATTCTAAATAATATATATATATATTTATCACAAAAAAATAAAATAAAAATTAAAAAACTAAACAATATGCCAGGGGACAATATACAAAGCCAGAGGACATTATTCATTCATACAAATACATTAAAGGAGGTGCACAAATTCATTGTCTTGATAGTCTTCTTGGTTTTTAGAGCTCAGATTTTTCATTACAAAAAAATAAAACTAAAAAATTATAATTTTAAATAAATGAATATAAATTGTACAATATATAAAATGTAAGGAAAAGGAAAAGATGAATAAAAAAAATAAAAAATCGGGGTCTGTTAAACAATTGGAATACATTTGAAATGTCTAAATAATCTAATAGTTTTTGGCTATTTGAGTTTTCAAACAATCACAATAAAATGAAATAAAAATAAATGAAAATTTAACAAAAAACAATAATTATGCCAGGGGACAATTCAATCAATCACTCATAAATGTACTGGAGCTGTTGGAAATATTGAATAGGGGCCAGGAGACGGAAAGGCAGAAGTCAACCGCCGCATTGATCAATCGTTAAACGAGGAAGCTACACGGAGCTGTGTTTGCGGAAGTAGGAAGTGGTTCGGACTTGGATGATGACGACTTCCGGCCTCCGCGCACTTTTCCATTTGTATTTTTTTTTATATATATATTTTTATATATTTGTATATATATAATTTTGAATGTTCAATACAGTAGTTACATAAACATGTTCAGATTTTTTATTACAAAAAATCATTAAATATATTTCACAGTATGAAATTTATATAAAAAAAAATAATAATTAAATAAATAAATACAAATTGTACAATATATAAAATGTAAGGAAAAGGAAAAGATGAATGAAAACAAAAAACAGTCGAGGTTTGTTAAACAATTGGAATAAATTTGAAATGTCTTAATAATCTAATAGTTTTGGGCTATTTTAGTTTTCAAACAATCACAATAAAATAAAATTAAAATAAAAAAAAAAAAAAACAATATGCCAGGGTACAATATACAAAGCCAGAGGACATTATTCATTCATACAAATACATTAAAAGGAGGTGCACAAATTCATTTTCTTGATAGCCTTCTTGTTTTTAGAGAGCTCAGATTTTTCATTACAAAAAATACAGTAAATGTGTTTCACAGTATAAAAATTATATAAAAAATAAAAAATATTTTTAAATAAATAAATACAAATTGTACAATATATAAAATGTAAGGAAAGGTAAATATGAATTAAAAAAAAAAAATCAGGGTCTGTTAAACAATTGGAATGAATTTGAAATGTCTAAATAATCTAATAGTTTTTGGCTATTTTAGTTTTCAAACAATCACAATAAATTAAAATTAAAAAAAGAAAAAAACAATATGCTAGGGGACAATATACAAAGCCAGAGGACATTATTCATTCATACAAATACATTAAAAGGAGGTGCACAAATTCATTTTCTTGATAGCCTTCTTGTTTTTAGAGAGCTCAGATTTTTCATTACAAAAAATACAGTAAATGTGTTTCACAGTATAAAAATTATATAAAAAATAAAAAATATTTTTAAATAAATAAATACAAATTGTACAATATATAAAATGTAAGGAAAGGTAAATATGAATTAAAAAAAAAAAATCAGGGTCTGTTAAACAATTGGAATGAATTTGAAATGTCTAAATAATCTAATAGTTTTTGGCTATTTTAGTTTTCAAACAATCACAATAAATTAAAATTAAAAAAAGAAAAAAACAATATGCTAGGGGACAATATACAAAGCCAGAGGACATTATTCATTCATACAAATACATTAAAAGGAGGTGCACAAATTCATTTTCTTGATAGCCTTCTTGTTTTTAGAGAGCTCAGATTTTTCATTACAAAAAATACAGTAAATGTGTTTCACAGTATAAAAATTATATAAAAAATAAAAAATATTTTTAAATAAATAAATACAAATTGTACAATATATAAAATGTAAGGAAAGGTAAATATGAATTAAAAAAAAAAAATCAGGGTCTGTTAAACAATTGGAATGAATTTGAAATGTCTAAATAATCTAATAGTTTTTGGCTATTTTAGTTTTCAAACAATCACAATAAATTAAAATTAAAAAAAGAAAAAAACAATATGCTAGGGGACAATATACAAAGCCAGAGGACATTATTCATTCATACAAATACATTAAAAGGAGGTGCACAAATTCATTTTCTTGATAGCCTTCTTGTTTTTAGAGAGCTCAGATTTTTCATTACAAAAAATTCAGTGATATATTTCACAGTATAAAAATAATATAAAAATGAAAAAATAATTTTGAATAAATAAATACAAATTGTACAATATACAAAATCTAAGGAAAAGGAAAAGATGAATACAAACAAAAAACAAACAAAAAAAACTATCGGGGTCTGTTAAACATTGGAATAAATAATCTAATACTTTTGGGCTATTTGAGTTTTCAAACAATCACAATAAAATAAAATTTAACATTTAACATTTAACATTTTTTTTTTTTTGTATTCTAAGTGTTCGAAATAAATTTTGAAATGAAATGAATGAAATACTAATAAATTTGCCTTATAAATTTGGAATATTTTGTGTCTTTTTATCTCTGTTGTGGTTGTAAATATCGCGAGACTTCAGTGAGTTCTTCTCGACCAATCAGCGCCGTCACCAATAAACGCTCGGCCAATGAGGCGTCAGTTTACTGTTACGTGGTTGTCAGGGAGGGAAAAGTTCCGCGCGGGTTGTCAGGTCAGACCAGCAGCAACAACAGAGAGAAACTCATCATGGACATGGAGACGGAGCAGAAACCGACAGAGAGCGGGCAGAAACCCACAGAGAGCGGACAGCAGGCGGACACAGGAGCCGGAGAGGCTTCGGCTAAAAGCTCCGGCGGCTCCTACGAGCTGCCCTGGGTGGAGAAGTACCGTCCGCTGAGGCTGAAGGAGATCGTGGGGAACGGAGAGACGGTGAGCCGGCTGGAGGTTTTCTCCAGAGAGGGAAACGTCCCCAACATCATCATCGCAGGTCAGTCAGGACTGAACATTAATATACTCTATAATTATTATAGAGTATATTATATAGTATATTATGTAGTTATTTCTTCTCCAGGCAGGCTGCAGATTAAAGGTAGTCACTGCATGGTGCATGGTTTACTCAAGTAAAAGTACAGAAGTATTAGCCTTTAAAGTACAAAAAGTAAAAGTACTCATTATGCAGAATAATATATATACAGTATATACACACTAATTATTGATGCACTATGCAGCTGGTAAAGGAAGAGCTTATTTTAAATACTTTATACACTGCTTGGTAGCTTAACCTATAATAATGCATCATCATTTATTAGTTGATTATTTTGTATTTTTTGTCAGTAATACTTTATTGATTTTTATAGAAACATTGTCACATTTTGGTCAACAAATCAAAAGACTTCTATTAAAAATCAAACAAAGGAGGACGGTCTGCAGGACAGATAATAATGCATACAGTGCACCTTACAGTCTCTTCTGCACTATATTCACTTTTTTAATATTTAGTTTTAACAGTTTTCTTCATCTCCTTGTATTTTTATATCTGGTATATTTTTTTGTAGTTTGTACTTAGTACTACTAACTTTTTTACTGCCTTTTTACTAACATGTTTTGCACTATGGAACTGTGATGGTGAAAACTTGAATTTCCCTCGGGATCAATAGAGTTACTATCTATCTATCTATCTATCTATCTATCTATCTATCTATCTATGTAGTTATTTCTTCTCCAGACAGACTGCAGATTAAAGTTAGTCACTGCATGGTGCTCTGGGACTGAGGTGGAAGAAGTACTCAGATCTTTGACTTAAGTAGAAGTAGCCACAGTGTAGAAATACTCTGTTATAAGTAAAAGCATTCAAAATCATACTCAAGTAAAAGTACAGAAGTATTAGCCTTTAAAGTACAAAAAGTAAAAGTGCTCATTATGCAGAATAATATATTATTACTGGATTATAATTATTGATGCATTATGCAGCTGGTAAAGGAAGAGCTTTTATTTTAACTACGTTATATACTGCTTGGTAGCTTAACCTATAATAATGCATCATCATTTATTAGTTGATTATTTTGTATTTTTTGTAATTAATATTTTATTGTTTTTTTATATAAACATTGTCACATTTTGGTCAACAAATCAAATGACTTCTATTAAAAATAAAATGTATATTCCTATATTAATATGCACCGTAATCTAATTTACAAGATAACACTGTATTCCAAGTAGCTTTAAAGAGAGAGAACTAATCCTATCTTGACTGTTGCGATCCAGGTCCTCCAGGCACAGGAAAGACCACCAGCATCCTGTGTTTGGCCCGACAACTGCTGGGAGCCTCCATGAAGGACGCCGTGCTGGAGCTCAACGCTTCAAACGAAAGGTGAGACTCCTACTGGAGATAAAAACGGAGACATTTGATGCCAGTAAGTGGGACGTTGAGGCTCAGATTATTTCCAAGGTCAAGAATGAAACCAACACATACTGGCTTTAATCAATGTTGGGTGTTAGTGACTGTTGCTGTTTGTGTTTGCAGGGGAATTGAAGTGGTGAGGAACAAGATCAAGATGTTTGCTCAGCAGAAAGTCACGCTTCCCAAAGGACGACACAAGATCATCATCCTGGACGAAGCCGACAGGTGAGACGTAGGGCTGTCGCGGTGAAGGAATTTCCCCTGCGGTGATAATGATTTGCTCAACAGCACAATATTCTGTATTATTTCCTTTTTTTTTGCAAATTACCTCATTTATCCTGATTTTAGTGCTGTATAAATAGGCAATGTTTTGGTATATTGTTGTTTTTTCAATGACAAAGATGAAAATGAATTAAACCTGCAGGAGGCAGAATGTTTTTGGCATCATTGGGCAAAAATCCATTATAACCTTTCAGCATATCGTAATTCAAGTGTTCTGAGAGAAAACTAGACTTCTGCACCTCCTCATGGCTCTGTTTTCAGACTTTAAAAAATCTAGCCTGTGACGGAAGACTTTGGCCAATCACAGGTCATTTCAGAGAGAGAGCGTTCCTATTGGCTGTGCTCCTGATATGAAGTCTTTTACATGATTCCAAGGCTGAAATGACCTTGGACACTAAAGATGATCCATCGTAACGATCTGCTCTGGTGGCGGTTTGATGTTTCCTTTATCCTCCTCCCAGCATGACAGACGGAGCTCAGCAGGCGTTGAGGAGGATCATGGAGATCTACTCAAAGACGACGCGCTTCGCTCTCGCCTGCAACGCCTCCGATAAGATCATCGAGCCGATCCAGTCTCGCTGCGCGGTGCTGCGTTACTCCAAACTGACCGACGAACAGATCCTGGCCCGGCTGCAGGAGGTGGTGGAGAAGGAGCAGCTGTCGGTGTCTGACGACGGGCTGGAGGCCGTCATCTTCACCGCCCAGGGAGACATGAGACAGGTGAGGCTTTAGAGTCCGGTGCTAGGCTCAAAGGCGCGTGGTCGTTTTGCTGACTTCCTGTCCCTGCGTTTCCAGGCGTTGAACAACCTGCAGTCCACCAACGCCGGCTTCGGCTGCATCAACAGTGAGAACGTCTTCAAAGTGTGCGACGAGCCTCACCCGCTGCTGGTGAAAGGCATGCTGGGAAACTGTGTGGACGGGGACATCGACAAGGCCTACAAGGTGATGGAGCAGCTGTGGGCGCTGGGCTACTCTCCAGAGGATATCATCGGGAACATGTTCAGGGTCTGCAAGGCGTACCAGATGGCCGAGTACCTCAAACTGGAGTTCATCAAGGTGAGGCAGAGCTCCGCCCAGCAGCCTTTGTGCTAAGCTAGGCTCACAATATCTTAACTCCAGCTCCGAACATGATCTGTTCCATTAACCTGCTGGAGATAATCTTCCAGGCAAACAAGTCTCAGTTTTTCTACTTTCACAGCACATTAGTAACACCTGACTGTGAGATCAAAAACAAACAGAATATGTAACTTTACTCACAAATTGAACTTCTTACCTGATTTGGTGGTAATCTTCGTCTGGTTCTGTCTGCAGGAGATCGGTTACACTCACATGAGGGTGGCTGAAGGTGTGAACTCGCTGCTGCAGATGGCCGGTCTGCTGGGTCGACTCTGCAGCAAGACGACGCCCCCTGCTGCCAGCTGAACTCAACAAAACCCCTCGACCACCACCACCATCTTTCTAAACCTGCTGCTGCCTCCCCACAGTGCCGGTCTTTTCTGTGTTTCATGCTGAAGGAGCTGCACATTATAATTAACAGTTAACTCTGGACAGCATCTCACACCTGATGATGTTTTTGATCAGGTGATCGGCTCATCAGTGTTCATCTGGGTTCATCTGTTGCACTTGTTTCAACCTGACGTCACTGCAGACATTTTGTGTTCGCCTGTGGAAGCAAAATAATGTAAAAAAAACTAGAGACAATAAATCATCTTTTCATTGATTAGTGTTGACATGTTTTTTGTTGGTTTTTACCCATAAGTATAAAGGACTGCTTAATTTCACCCATTACTGACTGTCAACTTATGGAGGACGGAACCTGCCAAAATCAAAAATAAATAAATGACTTGATAAATGAGTCTTTAAATGTTGCAAAAATAATATTAAAAATAAATGTAGCCATTAGTAGATTGATAAAATGTGACATAAATTGATATTTCTTTTTTAATTCCCTTATTTATTTACTCTTCTGTTTAATTTTCCCTTATATTTATTTATTTATATATTTTTATTATTTTTTTTCTGTGTTTCCGACGGCATCAGCCTGGAAGTTCCCACTCTGAAAGAGCTAAACCTTGGGGAGGAGTTTAATGGTGGGTCTGCGAAACAGTTCAGCTTCAGATGGTTGATCCGCACACCTGTACCGGTACGAGGCGGGGGCGAGCAGCAACAGGCCAACGACCTGCTGTACGGAGCCCGAAATGAAGACTGGAGTGCAGCTAGCTGGCTAGCATATAGTCGATCTTTTATCTGCACTCTGACCCCATGATGACAAACGTTGAGTGACAGCCCCATCAATTACATAATGAGGCAGAAATGCATAAAGAAAAGAATACAGAAATAAATAAGTATGGAGAAATAATAAGGTAAAAATATGCATAAATAAATAAATACATTTAAAAATAAAATATAAATGCATAAATAAATTAAAAAATGAATAAAAGGGAAAATTTAACAGGAGTAAATAACAATTAGAACAAAGATAAATAAAGAAGCAAATTAAAACAAATATCAATTTATGTCACATTTTATTAATTAATTAATGGCTACATTTCTTTTAAATATTTCTTTTGCTAAATTTAATGACATTTATTTATCGAGTCATTTATTTATTTATTCCTTTATTTTTTATTTTGTCAGGTTCCGTCCTCCACATTAGCTTGCCTCACATTGACACTCTTTCCTTCTTACCATTTCTGAGGTAATCGAGTATTTGTACTTGGTAGTATTGCTTCTTTTACAAAAGTAAATGATCTGAATACTTCTTCCACCTCTGCAGTATATTCAGGTCAAACTACCGTTTTGGATTAACGAGCTTTATTTCATTACAAACCTTGTTTACATTAAAGTCATGGAACAACAAACTCAGTAACAGCTACCAATTCTTCAGTACAAATCTCAAAAGTAATAGTTGTAATAAATATTAAGAACAGTAACAGACGGCAGAGTTACAGTTAGTGTATATATGTATATATAGAATAAATATTTTACTTTGTGTGAACCAGAGTTACAGTTTGTGGGTCGACCGTTCAGAAAACCCCTCGTTAAGTTTACAGCATGAACATGTTTTTAGTTTTTTTTTCCAGGGGATTTTCAGGAAACCTTTGATTGCTTCAGAAATCCCAAAATATACGACGGCATATTAGGGCCGCTGTAGGTAAAAAGTAAAAATAAATTACGAAGAGACGGGTAATATTCCAAGAAAAAACTAAAATTCGAAATTTACGAGAAAAAAACTTTAGATTATGATCTAATCTCAAAGTCTAATGTCAAAGAGATTATGAAATCCAAGTTGCGAGGAAAAAACTCAGAAATTCTCTAAGATTAAAGTGGTAAATTTCTGAGAAAAAAAATCTCAAATTTAAGAGAAAAAAATTGAATATTATCTGAATTGGGCCTATTCCGAAGAAAACAACCTACTGATTTGAGTTATTTTTCTTGTAAATTTGTGAGTTTACCACTTTGCCCTTGGAATTTTTTTCTCTGAATATTACCCCCCTCCCCCGGCTCCGTAATATATATTTTTTTTAACCTACAATGGCTCTAATAGGCCGCCAACAGTCGACATGAAGTCTGCTAACAAATACCATGATTTATTTCCTGCTCTGTTATTCAGTCCTCCAGCAGGGGGCAAGACAACTTTAGTATCACTGCCTGAAACTACGGTAACCACCTCAGCAGTACGAGCAACATGTCCGCCAGATGTCACAGCTCTGACTGACCGTCTGTCATCATCTTTTCCAACACACAGTGACAGTTAAAGTGCAATTCATCAAATCAATGTCACTGAAGCCAAACCAGTGCTTACACTCAGACTCATCAGTCTGTATAATAACAATCGACAACCCTGCTGGCATCTTTCAGTCCAGAGAAACAAAAACTGCAACAACAACAAAATGTGGAAGAAGTTCAAGTTTTAAACTTGTGTATTATTTTGACGTGGAGGTGTTTTCTTCCCGTCTCTGAGTTAGAGAGGCAGGTTCACAGCTGAACAACATCTCAGTTACTCACTAGACTGATACCACTGTACAGTTTTCATGCCAAAACTCCACAACGAGCATGCTGTTGACGGGCCTAATGAACAGAGAGCGGGGCGGCTTCAGTCACAGCTCGACTGAAACTAAATCATGTACAGTAACAGAGAAGGAACACACAAGGTGACGGGTCGCTTTCAGGATCCCCATCGGAGGAAGAAGTTAGAGGATAAAGCAACAGTTCACCTTAAAGTGCGTACCCTCTGAAGCCTGGAATACCAGACAAAAATCTGCACGTTCACAGAAAAAATCTACTACGAGCAGAAGTCGCCCTTTCCTCAAGTTGTATCTGGAGGAAAAAGTTGCTGGTGACGCAGCTGCTGAAGAGATATTTGAGCTGTTTGAAAGAACGATAGCAGAGTAGAAAGTTTCTCATTCAAAACAGAATGATCGCTTCACTGTTTTGAAGTTTGGTTACACTAACTGTCAGATTGTTTTACATTTTTGTAGTTTGATATTTGAGTTTTTATAGATATTTTTTACTGTTGTTACATCAGGTCTTCCATCAAATTCCTGTTTACTCATTATTTTAACTTTTGTCAGATATTCCAGGGTAGGAGTGTACGGAAGCCCTGAGAGACAAGTGAGAAAAAAATATATATATAATTTGATCATTCATTTTCTAAGACTGATCTAAATAGTTTTTTCTCCTTTATGACTTAAGAACAGGTGAAAATAAAGTTTTGCCAGAAACACTTTGTTAAGTTTTTTGTCGTCAGGTGGCAAAACAACAAACAGAAAAATGATCCTGGCAAAACCTTTTCTCACTTATCACCTTAAGTCATAAACACAGGAGAGAAAACTATTTAGATCAGACTAAGAAAATTTATCAATATCATTTTTTTTCTCACTTTCCTCTCTGGGTTTCCGTAGCAGCGGCATAACCGATATTAAAACTATTTTTGGGCCAAGTACACCCACATTATTTGATGAAATATTCCCTTAAAGTTGCCGCAATTTCATGGGTATGAAAAGAGTTAATTGTTTCAGAGACGAGCTTCATAGCAACACCACCACCATCAACAACATAACGTCATAATAAAATAATGATTATAATATTAATAAAAAGAAGGGGATCACGACCAAACTAAAGAGAAATAATGATCCGGTCTGAAGAAATACAACACAACTGTATGTAAATATGAACCAGCTGAACCCTGTGTACATTTACATCTACAGCGTCACCACGACAGACCGCATGGCTCCAGGGAGGAGGGAATGAAAGTACGAACGGACATCAGCATCCTAAAAAACACGGGGTAATAGAGCCAACATGGCCGACACCGGACCGTTTATGACAGCGGTCAAATCTAAAGATATTTAAGGGTGTTTCTCTACTTTATATGATGTTAGATGTGACCTTTTTCTTTGGGAAGAACAACTACAACGTAGAACTGTTCGTTCTACACAGAGGAAAGTTCCAGGTGCAAACAGCATCTGAGGAGGAAAAAGAAGAAGAAGAAGAGTAAAGAGAGAGAGAAAACAGAGCAGGAACAGTCCTACGCAGTCATTTCGATGGTGCGTTCTGCCGTGAGTCCGGGGGTGGTGGAGCTAGCGCCCTCTGGCAGTGTGTTGGTGGTACTGCGGCTCCGGACGCCGTCCGTGGAGCCGACGCTGGAGGCCGAGTGAGTCCTGGAGCGAACCAGCCGGGTCATACCAGCTGTGGGCACTGGGGGGGGGCGACAGAGACATGGATGTGTTAGTAACAGAAATCATCAATGTGGAGCTGGTTCATATGTGGGGGGGTGGTAGGGGGGCTGGTTGTATGACAGCAGATCATTCACTGTCCAACCAGCAAGTGCTGATTTGAATCGTCCACACTATGACTGAGCAGCTGGATTCAAATCTGATGAAGCTCCGTTCACACTGAAGCTCCAAATATTCCACATTTTCTGTTCAGTGTGATTTTTAAAGGGATAGTTCGGGTGTTTCTCAGTGGGGTTGTATGAGGTACTGATCCTGACGAGGAACTGAAGCCGTCATCTATGCTCTCTTCAAAACCACAAGAAAAAAATCAGGGCTAAAGTCGTGTAGTGTGAAGTAGACATTAGGGGCATGTTAGATTCCCATAGTGGTAAAAAGGTGTTTTTGTTTGAACAAAAATTATATGATATCTTCTGTTATTGTTCCTCTTCTCATAGCGTTCCGTTCATGTTATTATGGGATGTGAGTTTGATCCTACAGGAGACATGAGCAGTTCAACACCATCAGATATAAATGTGTCTGCAGTGTGAACGGAGCTATTATTGTGTTGGCATGCAGCAACAGCCTGCTGGTAACTTTCACTGCAGAGGAAATAAAAAATCAATCAATGTGATCAGCTGATCAACAGCATGCAGACAGACACACACACACACACACACTCACACACACTAAGACAGACAAGGCGAAGGAGTAACAAGAGAGCAAAGAAACAACGATGGAAATGGAGACAGGCGAGGAGGTGTGT